>JAZHYW010022303.1:0-12055 GCA_037355805.1 Ixodes ricinus | reverse complement strand
AGCGCGGCGCGAGGAAATGTGGGGCCGTTTCGATGCAAGCCAAGAGCGTGGGCTCGGAACGCTTCTGTACAGCCTGGAAGGAGCACAACTTCCTTTTCTTACAACTGCGAGCTCAGAACACAAAGAAGCAAAAGAGCGAACACGTTGAAAAAGCCGTTACGTACCTCGTTTTGCTATCATCCTGGTTTCTCTGCTTTTTGAAATCGCAAAACGCTAAAAACAAAGATAAACCGTTCCTTCCTTTTATGGGGCCACCTTCACGCTCACTACATCGGAGTGATGTAGTGCATCAGGGAATTATGGTAGGAAATTTTGCGTTTCTACGAGATTGGTTTTTTTGAAAATCGCGGCACAACGAAGCTAGCAAAAATGAGATGAACGGCGTGGGCTGCCGAAAATCAGCTAGCGTTTTCCCACAAAAGTTTTTTTCTTGGAAATCACTTAAACTTCAAATAAGATAGCAGCAAGCTCTGATAATTCCGCATCTGGTTCAAACCTGTTGGCGCTCACGATTTTTTCGGATACGCACTGCACTTTCCTTTTGCAATAAAGCAAGAACAAAACAAAATACGATCTCTTTCGGGGTCCCAAAAACGCAAAAAGAGGGTTTTTTAAAAAAAGATTTTGTCTCACCGGTTAGCACTCCCTTCGCGATAACTTTGTGCAGGTGAGTGCTGCTTCCTGAGCCATTTGATGTCGTTCCCGCGTCGAAGGATCGAAGAGTTTATCGAATCAGCGTAGCGAGCCCTGACCCTGACGACGGATCTAGGCCTCCGCTACAACGCCTTCCAGAGTTGAGCCACACTGGAAATCAGTCGAAACGAACCGACATCATGAGATCGATGTTTTTGTTTTGTCTGCGGTCGCTGATGGAACTCCATATTCCTTACACACGCAAATAGACAACGTTAAACTATACAAAGAGATCCTGAAAGAGGAGGAGCAGATAGAACATGGCGTTGGCTCCAGAGTGCCAATGCGCAGGAGATTGGAGTGGGTCGATGCATAAGGCTAGCTGCCTTTATCACTGTGTCCCTCCAATCAGGTTGAACGAGAGCGTCGCCTTCCCTCGCTCAGCTAACGTTTCCAACGTCTGAATGCCGATCCCCGAACGCTAGACCATGGGCGAAGCGTAGGTGAAACTTGTTCCTGCAATGATTGGAGGGAGACATTTTGGTAGAGGACAAAAGCAGCTTGCTCCCCTTGTGTCACCGCCCACTATCATTTTTGACTCCGAGCCTAGCGCTCTGAAGCAAAATAGTTAGTAGCAGCTATCTATAGTGATACTAGGTAACTAGATTTGCCGAGAACTCACTTTTCAAAATGTCGGGTCGGTAAACCAATATTTCGTTGCTTGTGTCCCAGCGGGTTTTGTAGATATGAGATTGGTTTTTGTTTTCGTTTCTTCGTTTCGTTCGTTTTCGTTCCCAGCGTAGATGAGGGCATTCGAGCTTGCCCTCATCTATGCTGCTAATATTTAACCTCCTGGCGGCGTCTTGCTAAAGCGGTGATATCCATTGGGGAAAGGAAGTGCCTTCTCATAACGGCGGCCACCATGTAGCCCCATCCCTTCTCACTGACCCCAAAAACAGACGCATAGATGCCGGAACGCGTGACTTGCGTGTTCTCCAGTCACTTCCGGGTCGCTTCCACAAAGGGTAATGCTCAAGGACCTGAGTGCAACAGGTCATAAACGACTGCATAGAGTGGAGAGGCGAGAGGGTTTGGGTACGCTTGCAGACGACGGAGTTGTCCCGGACCCTGGGAGGGTCCGCCAGCCCAGCAACATCGCAGGCCCTCGTACTTCAAACAATTTTTGCTGCCGATTTTATTTCTGGGGCGTCAATCGTCCGCGCTCAAGAACGTCCGTTAGAAGCTGCTTCTTTCGAACCATAAAACTTGAGATCTAAAAGTACGCAAAGGAAAGATTCGGAAAGCGGAGGCTTACGTCAGACCATCCGGCAATGTGAAGTTGTTCTTGACGTCTGCGATTCTGTTCCCAAACAGAGGTGTGTCGACGGTGACAACAAGTGCCTCGTAGCCGGACTTCTCTGCACGCTTCAACTTCAGGTCTTTGGTGATGTCTCGGTCCTTGTACACGCAACAGCTGGAACCAGCGCAGTCCTTCCGGAGCCGCAGCAGCCACGTCCTCCAATGTCGTGTTGCTCGAGCGTACTCAGGATCATCAGCGTGTTCGCTTTCTGGGCCGCTAGGAAAAAGAAACCAGAACCGTGGTCGATGGATGCAAAGTCACAAGATCCTGGGAAAGTAGCACCGCTGGCTTTTCTGGCTTCTAGCAGAACACGAACAGTTACCTGCATACAGACGCGGCCCCCTCTCTTCTAAAGCCGTTCTGCTAATCGGTTATTTTAACATGGCAATCGACATTTTCGTCTTCGAACCTTCGAAAGAGTCGTTCTGAACCAATTCTTGCGCAAGATCGCGATGGCGCGTCATCGTAGCTGAAGGAGTTTCTTTCCACATAAAACCGTATTTAGCACTGTACGTGCAATCCGCTTATCAGTCTGACTCATCTCCTCAAGTGTCGTACGATTATACAGTTCTTCCTGAGTGCTTGATGACAAAATTATTTTCTATTGCCGCAAAGCGCTTACTTACTCTTCCGGTGGTTGCGCGAAGGTGTGCTCTAGTTTCGCCAGTGTGTGGATAGTAAAATCTTGTTATGCAAGAAATGTCTTAATAAAGCATCGTGTCACCATGAAATTGAATCGACTCACTAAAACTGTAGACCTCAAGGGGAAACTGCTCATTCCAAGGACCAATATGCTGAGAATACACTAGCTTCGCGCTACTTTCCCAGGATCTAGTAACTTTAGTCATGGCGTCTCAGAATGTTCCATTTAAAGTATTTGGTGTAAGGTAGGCCAGATAGAATGTTTGCTTTCTCTGCAGCTGAAGATTGCGATCTATCATGTGTATTGGATTGCAATCTATCATGTACACGTAAAGACATTGTATCATGTACAGTGTCTTTACGCAGTGTAGGTCAGACAGTGTATCCGCCTTCGCTGCCGCGGAACACAACAAATTATAATGAACAGTGATTATAGCGTTCAAGCGATGTTCAACTGAAAGTATCCATTCAGGGTATGCTAGATAGTCCGTTCACCTCCTAAGCCGTTGAAGAAAACACAGCAGTAGTGGACAATTATGATGGCGTCTCAGCATGTTTAATTTAAAATATTTATACTTTGCCGGTCAGATTAACCTTAACTCGCTTAATTATATAGTAATATTCACACACAAAAACAAACTTTTTACCATGAGGGGGAGTCCAGGTGGTTCGTTTGTTCCGTTAATATTATCGAAGGAAACGCATCAGTCAGAAGTTGCAAATAAAAATCGTATTTTCGGCAAACGAGTTCCTCGCCTGCTCGCTGCGCCAAAATTGGACATGGCGCCTTAGGTTACATTTATAGATTCCTTGGTCGACCGCGAAGACGTCCGCCGTTGATTCAAACAAATTTGCTAAGTTCATCAAAAAAAAAAATATATGGGCATTGAAATTTATGAAGGTAAAAAGGATCACTTCAGTGTACATTCAGTGAAAGTTCGAACTGTTTATGTGCAAGGGCCGAATTTTTCCGGCTCGTTTTAGAGCGTAAGGTCCTTACGTTTTACATAAGAAGGACACACTAATTACACCTCTACGGAAAGGCAAACATAAATAACGGAGGGATGATAGTTAACTTATCTTTCATTGTTTTGTTAGCAGGATGTTATTAGTCTGGTTTTATATTAATCGGTAAATAGCAATAAAATAATATTTAGGGAGATCATAAAAAATTCAATAATTAAACTCTCTAGCATAAACATTTGAAGTCTGCCAATGAAAACGCTGACCCCATTTGTGGCGTCAAGTCTGACAATCGAATATATCTAACTACTTGTGAGTCAATCTATACCTTCCCACAATTACAACATGATTACATAGGTATTTCTACTTCCTAATTCAGTTCTTATTTCCTTGTATAATAAAAGGAACTTCGAGATTTTATCTTCAGCACAGAGCAGCCTAATATACTGAAGGTTCCGTTCGTGGTTCCTGCAGTGGTTTAAGGATACACGCAAATTTGGCTGTCAACACGCGACAGCTGTATGTTTGACATGCCATGAATTGTCGACTTCTGTTTCCAGAAGTATTTCTTGGGTTGTTTAATTGGGTACGTGCCTCTAACAGAAGGTTTGGGAAGTTCCCATATGCCGTATTCGCGCCACTAGCATGTATAATCCGCAAAAGCAAACGGGTTTATAAATAAAAAAATCGTTAGATAGTCCGGATCTGATTCATAGACCTAGCGTGAAACCACCTCATAGTCTACACTTCGACATATTCCTGCTTTATTAGCGCTCGAAGAAGCTTTGCGTGACGCATCGATTAATATTAATGTATACTGCCATTCTCAAAACCTGTCACGACCCAATATAATGAACTACCTTAAATTTAAAAAAAATCCTGTGTAAGTCCCCCTTCCATATAGTCCGTATCGCGGAAGATTTAAACTTTCGAGCATGTTCGGTAAGAGTCAGTAAAATACGGAATATAGAGTGTTCCTTATTATCCAATGTTATCGGGGCCAATGACTCCTCGGCTGTCCTTCCACTTTTTCTAGATGCGGAGCATCTCTCGCTCGGGTCTATGTCCCGCGGCATCGTAGTCCGCACCCACACTACGCACGCGCAACTCTCCTCCTTCCCTCTCTCCAACAGCTGCGCGTTACTCTCTCCGCTCTCTCTCTCTACCAGCTGCGTGCACTGCGCGTGCGTTCGATTGTACTCAAACCGCGCGCGCATTCGCAACTCTCCTCCTCTAGTCTCCTCTCCTTCAAGTGTGAAACAAAATAAACGGCGAGCGGCGAGCGTTCCAAGTTTCTCTGCCGCGAGCCGCGACGAAGGCTCGCGTAGGGGGTACGCTAGGGCAGTCGGTGGCGCCATCTCTCGACGTCAGCACGCAACTGACTCTTTCCTCTGAGCCACCACGATGCTCCGCATCACCCCATGGTTCCCCTCGGGAAGATGGTGTAATTTTCTGTCCTTGCGCTCACATTTGATGGTTCCAGACAGCGGGTGATGTCCGCAGCATTCTGAAAGTGACAGTGTCAGCCAATGTGGCGTTTATTAGGGTAAAATATCAGCTATAAAATGTAAGCCAATTTTGTTGTCTGTTTCTTCCGCATGTTTGGATGGTGATAGAGACACCAGAATGGTTCAGAATATATACAGAGTTGATGAGGTAAACAAAAACCAAATATCAGCCAAACTACCGAGGGCCGTATGTTACGATTCCGATTCAGTATTGTTTTTGCTTGATTTTGAGTAGCGCCTACTTTAGAAGTGACACAGCCGAGGTCCAACTACGGTAGCACCTGAAATTTACTTATAAGGGATCATAATCCCTTCCTGTACTCTTGGGTGAAAAGAAAGAGCAATTGTTCCTGAAGGAAATGACAAATCTGCCGAAGCTATTGTGGGCTCGGCTTCCGGCCTACCTATTCAACTAGCCTGTTTTATGTATCTGATAGTGACTTAAAAATCACTGAACGCATTGAACTTCTTCGTAAACGACAAAGCATCGGCGGCGAGCACCTACCTTCTTTTCTTTCTTTTTTTTTTTTGTAGACGTCAATCCCAACGGTTGCACGAATATTAGTGTAGCGGGGCCGCTTTTACGGGAATCGACAGTTTTACTCAGAATTAAAACGCACAAACGACAAATCAATCCAGATTCAAAATGGTTCACCAGTAAATGGAAAGCGCCGAATAAACAAGGACTGAAGAAGAGAACAGAGACGAAGCGCACTCACAACTGAAGGTTTATTGAAAGAAACATTGACTATTAATACCGTCTATCTGGGTGTTGGGGTTCAAGTCCCAGTGGTGTTTTCAGCGCCACACAAGCTGTCTCATCTATGTTCAAAAATAAACAACGAAAAGGGAGAGGGTAAGAGTGTGTCAAAAGAAGCACGCTAAGCAATACGTGGAGTGTGCAACGTCAGTGGTATATAACATACCAATGAGTTGCGGGGAAATCGTATGTCGGTCAAACGGGGCGTTGCATAAATGAAAGAGCTAGGGAACATGCCCGGTCAGTGAAACAGTCCCCGTCGGGCAATCTCGCGGTGCACTGTAGCGGTGCCCATGCGGCCCGGAATTGGAAAAAACAACAGTTCTGGGCAGATACGCCAACCAAAACAGCGCGAGAATTACATGAGGCATTCCACAGCAAGAGAGCAAGGGAGAGTCTGTGCATTAGTGCGCCGTACTACCTTAACAGAAAAAGAGTTTTTCTTTTTGAGCCAACACCCAGATAGACGGTATTAATAGTCAATGTTTCTTTCAATAAACCTTCAGTTGTGGAGTGCGCTTCGTCTCTGTTCCCTTCTTCGTCCTTGTTTATTCGGCGCTTTCCATTTAGTGATGTACCAACTAGCCCATTTATCTATTTTACTATGGTTCACCAGAGACGCTAGCTCCGCCAGTACCACTAGAAAACCAAGCCCCCGCACAACGGTTCCGAAAGGCCTGTACATATGCGACAGTCGTTTACTGGAAACTACGTCGGTTGAGATCCGTATATCTCGGTAAACAAGAAACCACTCCTGCTTATCAAAGAAGTAGACTAACTAAAAGATTATAATGCAATTAAATGCAAAGGTGCATGCGAGCTGGACAAGAATTACAAAACTAATCCTTGGAGAAGGGGAACAAGAGGGACAAAAGACAGCTGATAAAACCCGTTTGCTCTACTGACGTCTAACTCCTGGTTAGCTCAGTTGGTAGAGCGCTCCACCTGTAATGGGGAGGTCCCGGGTTCGATACCCAGACCAGGCGGATTTTTCGGTCGCGCACCAGTCACCTAGCTGTGTTTGGAGATTTGTGTTTGTCCTTTGTCCCTCTTGTTCTTCTCCTCCAGAGATTATTTTCGTCGTCGTCGTTGTCGTCGTTAACTAAAAGAGTTGCGTGGTGTGAAAAACTGCTCGCCGCAAACGCTGGCAGCCATGTTTATTCTCGTTTGAAACAGAAGCGGAAAAGACAATATCGTGATATTTCCGACAACAAAAAGGACTCTATTTTATAGTTTTGTTTCTCAAGCATAAAACATATCCTGAATAAAAGACTAACGCGGCACGCAGAAATTACGACAAACGTTCAAAGTGCCCATTATTTCTCCAATCAACGAGAGCCGAGAAAAGAGGCGTAGCCTATAGCTACGCTTCTTTTGTTATGGACGGGGCCTAGAGCAGCGCTACTTCGTACCTAAACGACGTCTGGCGGCGTAAATATTGGACTAAATTTTTGTTTCAGTACTGTTTTCAGCCGTCAGCCACCTCAGTCACTCAAGAGCTTTAGAGGTACAGGGCATGGCCTACAGTACGATCCCGTTTCTTGGTTTTTGATTCGTTCTTTGGTGTTCGCACTGGCTAAAACCGCAATGTCGTTGACTGTGGAGAGACATTAAGATACTGGGGGCACCCGCCATGTCCCACGCTTCTTAGGCTGCCAGTGTGACTGCACAGCTGGAGTTGAAACGCCCGGTCTGCAAGATTCACCTCTTGCGGTGGCCATCTCCCTTCTGGATGAGCCATCTTCTGGAAGGCCGTGGGCGCGATCCCGATGGGCATGGAGAGCTTCTGGTCTTTGGAGCAGCGTCACTGCCTTCTCTGTCGCCACATTGTTGAGCTGCTTGGGACGCAGACGCAACCTGGATGACCGGAGGTCGACCATAATCAGATAGAGCTCGGGCGTGGGGCAGAATTACTCAGTATACGCTGCCCACTAAGAAAAGAATTATGGGAGTTCGCTTTTTTTTTCGGAACACGGTCACAGCCACCTAACGCGAACCATGCAAGGATCCCTGCAAATTATTTAATCCAAAATTCAATTCGACAAAAAATTTAAAAAATGGCTACAGTAACCACTTTCTTTTGTTGTTGTTTCTGAATTCCGATAGCATTCGTTATATGCTGCAACCGTTCCAGTGCTCAGTGCGGTACTTTGTGAGTTGCGCTTGAAGAATCGCGTGCTTAGAGAGGTACTCCGGCGATTTTTTGAGCTACCTCAACTAACTATATTTTCTGACTCCCCGGCCTTTACCCTTTCCGGTGTGCTATTTAGTATAGCGAAATTCATAATAGTTATTGCGAAATCGGCAGATGAAAATGATGCAAAACCAACATTCAAATATACCCCACTTTTCAGTGCGTGACGTCAGTGGAAGGCAGGCTTGCCAGTCGAGGCGCGAGCAGTCTAAAAGTAGACTATGCCAATCATTTGTTCCGTGGCTGAGTGCGTGCGTACTGAGTTGAGCTTCCAAGCATTCGTTCGACACCGTGAAACTGCTTCGAATCAAATGGAAAAAACTTCCTACAGTCAAAAGAGTGAACCCCTGCTCTTCCACTGACGTCACTTTTTCGTTGTGGCCAGTAGAGACTTTCCGTTTGAAAAACACGGTGAGGACCAAAATTGTAAATTCAATAACTTCGTGAAAAAAACATATTTTGACCTAATATTTGCGATACTATTTTAGCGATGTTGTTTGGCGAGCTTAGCAAAATTTCAAGCAAATTGGCGACTATGAAGAAATCGCCGGAGTACCAGGCAACGCCAAATGTCAAGTTTTTGTTTCTTAATCCTTCTTCCCAAAACCTATTATATACCAGTTTATCGAGGTTCGAGGATAGTTGGAAACACTTTAGGATTGCCCCAGACGTTCTTACACCAACAAATAATAAACAAGCAAACGATGTCTGCAATACCAGTCTCAGATAGTGAAAAACCTCAAGGTAGAAATTGTACATCCGCAGCTCGTCATCTACGAAAAAAATGGACAGAACATGGCGAACGCAGAGGCAAAACCCACAGTCCAGAATTTTGTGCAAGTTGTTGCATGGAGCTTATGAGGCACATTAGTGAAAACACAAGCCAAAAATGGCTGGTTTTCTATTAGGCTAGCGGATTTTGCTAGCGAATCAACAAATCTGCACTTCCTCTACTGTGAAAAAATTATAAATAACGTCAAAACTACTTCGCTGCTTTTATGCTGTTAGAAGTTTACTCAATTACTCTTCGAATGAGTAGTTCATTCTTTATATTAATTATTTTCATCACCGATAGTCAGTCACGCAATTCCTTTTTTTGTTGTGTGAACTTGTACATGTCTGGTTTTCAGTGAGAACATCAGCCACGTAAAAAAGTACGGCTTTTATCTTCACCTCCTCGCTTTCGTCTGCTCCATTTGTCCACGTTAGGACTGGATCTGGAAACAACATCGATGGACTTGACAGCGACCCAGCAGAACGTGTAAGTCGCCACGTCCTGCCCTGCGTCACAAGCACGCTCGAAGGCGTCGTCCAAAGACGGCAGCGGAGGCTCACCCCCGCGCCACCTCAACAAATAAAAAAGATAACTCTTAAAGTGGACCTGGACCGGAGGAAAATCCTCGATTCTGCTCAGGAAAATGCTTTGCACCTCAGCAGTAAGCGTGTCCTTCGTGAACAGCCATTCAAGCTAACAGTATAAAGGCAGCGATGACTAAAACACATTATAGAACATATCAGTAGCAATACAATAAGAATTGTTAAAAATGGGTACAAGAGTAACAAATTCTATATTTACACAGTTTACATATCTGATAAAGTTGACAGAAGAGAAGCTAACGAAATCGACGAAAATGCTCTAAAAGATAAAAGCCAAGAAAAATTATATCGCATAAATCGTTGACTTTTACATTGAGGAATAAATGTGGCATTTGGGACATTTAAATTCATTTCGTAGTTTTCATTGATTCTAGTAGTTTTCAGTTTAGGTTTTACTTTGCTTTACATTTCACCTTGCTTTTCCCTGCATGTTTTAAACGGCGCACAGAGGCACTTTTACCAAAAACAGTTTGCTTTTTTGTTATATTCTTCAAAAAGGTAATATCATATAGAGCAAAAGTTGAGATGCTTTAATATTAATAATATTCTTGCTCGTTTCGTTATAATAAAATAAGTATTTGAAAAACCCAAAAGGGCGAAAACCGATCATACGTATTAATGTTATCAACTCCGCGTCGTTGCAAAGGAGAAGAATTCCGCCGGTGCCAAGGTCGCTCAACAAAAAATGCACTATGAAGATTTTATTCTATAGAGTGTACTTATCAGACACGTCTCGAATCTATTAGGTTAGGCATACTTTCATCGACATCACCCTTGACATCAATTCTATATATATCATATATATATATATATATATATATATATATATATATATATATATATATATATATATATATATATATATATATAAACTGAACAATTCTGTAGCTGTAGTCGAGGCCAGCCTTATAGACCTTTTTTACGTTTGCCTCATTACAAGCCAGGCTTATGCTGGTTCAAATATGGTCATTCCTGTAGTGGTAGCCACACGACTCCTTCCTAGGAACACACTTGGCTTGGAGTGAGTTGAACGAACTCACTTGTTCGATCGAGTGCGTGGCATCGGTAGAGTGTTTCAACAGTAAAACATAACAACACAGAAACCAAAAGGGTGGCGTAAGTTTTATTTTATAAAGAAAAAGAGATTCGTGAAAAAGACGACATGTAGAAAGATGGCATTGCAAAAAAAATAGTGGTTTGGACTTGGAGGTTTAGGCTGATCTGAACCAAAATTAACGCCGCAGTGAATTGACAAAAAGACGACGACAAGTCAGTCATTCCAAGGTTATCTTGGTTAGCAGAGAATGGTGGAGCCTACTTTTGTTTCAGCATGTAACTATTCGAGACAACAGGATAATTATGACTATTTAGGCAGTTTCAGGGACTCCTCGAAGACTTCCATGGAACGAAGCGGAATGCCAAAGCTTGGATATGCTTCGTTCTTTATCTTGGCTTGCGATGATCGATCAGAATCATCCAATTGGCGTAAAATCGTTCATTAATGTAACGTTGTTTTGAGATTGCAACTCCTGGGAACCCGTTTCTGAGTTGAGCTGGCGTCGGCGTATGCATCGCGCGTTGCATTAAGGGCTGTTTTCTTAAAATGACATCACACGTGACGTCACGTGTGTCGTCACGAGGGTAAAATTTTCCGCTCAAATTCTTGCGTAAAGTTCTACTAGGTTTGGCGGAAAAATTTTTCCGTTTGATTTAGAGGAAAAATTTTACCCATGTGACGTCACGTGACGTCACACCTAAAATTTCAGATGACGTGTCATGTGACGTCGCACGTCAATTCAGCGAGAACATGTCCGGCTAAATTTAGCGGGAAATTTAGCGAAAATTTTACGCTAAGTGGGATGGGAACAGGAGAGGAGGATGGGAGGGTACGGAGGGAGACAGCTGGTATACCCTACCCTTCATACCCTTCCTCCTCTGTTCAAGAGCTGTACCCAATGCGGCATTACAGAGAATTGTAAACGTCTAATTTTTTTAACGTGTCCTTTATCAAGGGGTATCGGTGGCCGAGTAAGCGCAGATCGAGAGTACGTGGAGAGAAAGCTCGCGCTGGAGACCCAGTGATCCTGAGCTCAATCCCAGCCCTGCCCGAAGAACACACTTCCAATGAAGTGAGTTCGGGGAGCTTACTACGCTCGCTCCGGTAGACCGAGTGTGTAATTTGGATAACATGTTCAAGGAGTAAAAATAATATAAGAAATTAACACTGCCTAAAATTAGTATTATTTTGATAGGAGTAATATTAAATGCGCACTAGTTTCTTGTTGGCAGGAAAGTAGTGCATTGTGAGAAAAACAAGGGCTAATCTAGTTTCAGCCTTGGCCCCTGCCGACGGCCAGCGTCGGCCAGGGAGGCACCTGCAAGACTCCACCAGAAATATGAAGGTGGCAGGACAGACGCAGAAAGGCCTGCTGGAAATGGAACTCGCCCAAATGGGGCAGGTGTCTTCGAACACAGTTCGTTCCTCTGCAAAGCCCACCGTTCTCGACTTATCACAGGTAGAGTTGTCGGCCGCGATGAGCGGCTACACTCTAAGAAAAAATGACTACCATGTGGTAAATGGCGCTTTGGAAGCACGACTATAGTCAAGCAATACTACC
>JAZHYW010022302.1:0-18559 GCA_037355805.1 Ixodes ricinus | reverse complement strand
ACCCGTTATGGCGAGCCACGCGTTCGTACTGGTTGAGACAGTCTTCGACGTCTTCGTAGATCTCGCCGAGAAAGGAAGCAGGTGTCTACGGAGCGGCGGGCAGGACGACGACGGGCGGGTGGCCATAGTCGGAATCTTCTTCTTTCGGTTCTCGGTCAAGAGACCAAGTTCGGGGGACTGACTTCTAGTACGACGGCTTGTTCAAGCTTCGGTGTCTTCGGAAAAGTGTAGCCTTCCAGAGCTGAGCACGTCATTTCGCCGGGGTGCTTTCATTGGGGTAAGGTTTACGGGCATGGATAGCACAACCCAGTACCTCCACCAAAATATCATGATTGACAATCATTGAAGCCACGAAAACCGAAACAAACTAAACGTTTATTGGGGCTAACTTTTGCCCAAAACAAGAAGAAAAAAAAGACAACACTAGACCGTCGCGAAGCGTTGAACTCGGCGTAGCAGCAGGATTGAACTCTGGGGCGAGACTCACTCTGGCCTGCCACGCGGAGCTACTTTTTTAGACGCATGAGCTTCTGGAACAATCGGCATAGTAGGTTTGTCGTGTTGAACATTCTAACCTTGAATCAACAACACGGTTCTCGAATTTACGAAAACATTACATTAGAGTCAACAAAATCCGTAGCCACGGCAAGCAATTGAACCCTGGCTTTGTGCGCGGAAGGCACGCGCGATGACTGTTAAGCCAGAAGTTCGCTTTTTTATTGCAGAGGCAACACACAAACAGTTCAAACGCTTAAAAATGGCCTACAACACTTTTTGCAGAGCACATCCAAAACCTCTCATCTTAAGGAGAGGTTCACAAATGCCCAGCCATTCGGGCTTCGGCTCACGGTTTGAAAGAACACTTTTCACTCGCTTAATAAGGCTCAACTAGTAATATCTCACTTTTTGGCATTTGGGTCGGCATGGCAGACCACCATGCGCGACCTCCGTATGCCAAACAACCCAAGCAACATAGGCATATTAAAAGGAACACCATGGTCTTTCGTTACGTTCAAAACGTAAATGCCGGTTGGGCTAATTCAGAGCTGTTTCTTCCTTGTGCGTTGGAGGACGTCACAAAAAAAACTTCATCCCCAAAAAATAAAAACGTGTTCAATGGCTCATGGTTGTTTACCTACAACAGAGTCAACCGACCATGGAGCATAAATTCCTTTTTCCTTGTGCCATACATTAACGGGCAAAGCGTTGGTGCGCAATTTAAAAAAAAAAGAAAAAATTTAATGGAAAGAGGGACACACGTTCCCTTGACCCGCTTTAGCACATCGTGGCAACTGGGACAAGTGACAACTCTATAAATTGGTGTCGCGAACAAACTCATCACCAAGTCACGTGCTAGCGCTTTCTTCCGCGCAACAGACAGAATGTTTATTTGAGAGGACAGACAGGTAGTTTAAAAAAAACGGGCAGATAAAGAAAAACTGCATCAACAACCACTTTTTGGTATCCAACGAGCCTCTTTGGTTCCCCGCCATTTGACGAGACAAGGAATGACGGCAAGTGTGGGGACAAATCGGTTTGAATGAACGTGCGGATGAACGGGTGCTCTTGATCTCGTAGAAAAAAAAACCCCGAGAAATGAGCTGCTTAAGGAACAAGTGAGAGAGTCCGATACCCCCTTTACGTACCCTGTGGAAGAGGTTGTCACGTCTCATACGCTCCCAGTTCGATCCCCAATTGAACACAGCAAAAAGGCAGAGAAATTTCTGCACATTGATGCGCACACAATGTATTGCTTGCATAACATACCAAAGCTTTGAGATTAGAAAAACATTACAAACAGTCGCTTTGGCAAAGATGGACAGATCACGTTGCCTCCAGCGGGAGGCGCGCCTACCCAAGTCGGAAGCGACATCCGACCAAAAGGTTTTGTTCACTCTGTAACATTACATTGTAGGGGCACTCGGAGGTATAAGCAGAGAACGCAATCTCGACTGATTTCTTCAAAAACTGAAGGCGTTGTGGCCCATGCACCATCCCAAAACCCGCGGCACTTCTTCCAGTTTTTGCTGCACCCGTCGCCTCGAAGAATAATTTATCCAATAAAACTGCAGCGATAACACTTCGCTTGTCGCAGCAAAACACTGCAAAATCGTCCCCATAACTCATGACTTTGATGTCAGCATTTTTCTGTCGGAATCCCTGACATTGCTTACTATTAATAACACTTAAACAAAACAACTCTCAGTACACATTAAACAGTAAAGGCGATATAGGACATCCCTGTCGCTCGGACGCTCTCACGTAGATTGGCTCTGTCAGTTCCCTATTGACAATTAGCCTCGTGGTACAGTCCTTATATACCAATTTGGCTCCTTCCAAATTGACTTTGCCCGCCTTTATGCGGTGTAGGACGTCAAAGGAAACGTCGCGCCTTACTCGATCAAGAGCCTTGTCTAGATGGATTTGGAACACAACAACTTGTCGCGTGGCATTGTCGCATGCCTCCAGAACGGTACGAGCAACATGAACGTTTGGCTAAATTGATATACCCTGTATGCCTCAAGTTTGGTGGTCTCCGACAAGCTGACATTTGGCACTATGGAGTCGGCACACTAAACGTTTAGCAAAATCCTTCTAATCTGCATTGCACAGTGTTATTGGGTGGTACCCAGTGACCTGACGCAATTTTCCGAAGTCGTAACTTTTAGGAAGTAAAACAATGAAGGTATGCGCAAATGACGGAGGCAGTTTTTTCCGTCCGTATGCTGCTGAAACAACTTGAAACAAAACGCTAGAGACTACACTCTTAAACTTCTTATAAAATTCAGCACATAACCCATCGGGTCCGGGAGCTTTTGAGTTTGGCATCTCATCTATGGCCTTCTCGATTTCCTGAATGGTGATTGGCTGAGCAGGACTTTCCTGCTCTTCTTCAGTTAGTTGCGGTAAGGACTCTTAATGTTCCCCACACACGGGATCCCTCCTTCCGAGATCTTGACTGTCGAAGAGCCACCTGTGATGCGCCGCAAATGCTCTCCGGATAAAACTTGGGTTCGTGCTGGTCACACCCTGATCCTCAATCTCACCTATTTCGTTCGGGAAAGCGTATCTCTTCTCGCCTGCTAACGCCCGTTTCGTGGGCTGCTCACCCATCGGGTACTTTTCCGAACGAGCGGGGACAATGGCTCCGCGATAGCGGTCCTCTGTCAACTCTTTCAGCCGCTTCTTAACACTTTCAAAGTCTTTAGTTGCCACCCCGGGCGACTGACACTCCGTTCTTGTCAGCGCCTGTAAATCGGCGTTTATGTTGCGTTCGGCACGGCGCGCCTGGTATGCTAAAAGAGACGACCTTTCAATCGCCTGCATCTTAACCTTCTGCTTAAAGGTCGCCCACTCCTCAAAAATATTGCCGCCTGCGCTTTTAAAATGCGATCTAAAACATTCCTCCACCGCGCTCAGAAATATGCCGTCAGCAAATAGTTTAAAGTTCAGCTTCCACAGACTCCAGTCAAACTTCGACTTTAATAGTGCTTTTTCGCCTATCGACGTTAAAATTAAACATTGGTTAAAAAACAAAAAACTGGAGCGACAAGATAATTCTTTAACCTAGTTGCCACAGAGGCTGAAAAGTAAATCCTATCTAAGCACGCGTGCGAAGACGCCTGCATATGCGTAAATCAAATCTCACACGCATCATTCTTCACAGTTCCGGTGTCTATTAGATCAAAATTATCAATCAATTTGCCTAGCTATGTCTCGCTCGATTCGCTGCGTTGTCTCGGTGACGTCCTATCAATTGCTCAAACCACACAGTTGAAATCGCCAAGCAGTTTTATTGTCCTATCTCAATCCAGGAAATGGCGTAAGCCAAACAAAAAGGAAACCCTGTATTTCACCGTACTTGGATCATATATGAAATAAGCCGCCAGTGAACTGCCGAAAATAATAAATCACACGAAATAAAACTTCCCTCCAAATCGGTGATCACAGCTAATTCCGACAAAAACAATTACTTTCTGATAAGCAAAAAACAAAAAACTACTGATACCCCGACAGCGTGGGTTACACAAACTTTGTACGTAAGAAGAAAAGGTCTTAGCACGCTAGCTACCTGCTCCTCTTCAGACATCATAGTTTCTAACACCGCTAAGAAATCGGGTTTCTCGTTACTCAGCAAACGCTGTACTCGGTATTGATCTTTTCCGTGCACTGAAACCTCGAATATTTAGCGATGCGACCTTCAATGCTGGTGCGAACATACAAATCATGCCGTGTTACAATAGGGCGCTTGCCTTAGCGACCGCGCGTAACTACTTGAGACCAATCGATGACCACCTTACTTAGAGTCATGCTCGGGTTCGAATGTCAGAAGGGGTGGGACGCAGGGGCAGGAACCACCTATTTTGTGTTTTTCAAACTTATAATAGGCTTAGGTGTTAGGCTAGGGGCGCAAGCTGCCGCCCGCTAAAATGGGTGTAGCCATTACCATCCATCCATCCATCCTTAGGAACCACACCCCCAGAGAGGAGTCGGGGTCGTCGAGGCCGCGCCTGATGGATTCACCAGTTTTATTCATGTCGATGGAATCCTTGGACGACACTTTCTCGCTTGGCGGGGAGTGGACAACGGTCTGGACTTTGAAGCTATCGGGAGTCGCCACAGCTCGAGAAGGTTGCGCGCCGTCCGGAACTGTGATCACGGCCGCCGACTTGTTTCCACCCTTGGCGCCGAGGACCGTTGTTTTGCTATCGGACCTGGCGGGTGCCTTAATTGAGTCCCAATCCACCTACTGCAGAGTCCGCCTCATTCTCATTCATGATGTGCGGTGAGACCTCTCGCGCTGCCGGTGCTGCGGTCGCGCCTGCGTAGGTCTTCACGCATTCTTCTTTGTCATGCCCGTAACGGAAGCACTCGGAGCACTTCGGCGTGCGGCAGTCGCGCCTGATGTGCCCGGTCAGATTACAGTGCAGGCAGACCGGCGCGCGTCCTGGAATTACAATGAGTGCATTGAAGCCCTGGAAGCGAAGCTGGTGGGGCATCCCGTCCAGCTGTGACGCCGTTTCTAAGCGTCAAGTGGACGATGCGCATGGTCGACCCGATTCCTTCGAATCCTTCGACTCGCCACTTCTATCGGCTCACCTCGACGACCTTGTCGAAGGGTTCCAACATTTTTTGTACCGTGTCGTCTGGAGCATGGAAGGGCACCCAATGGACACGGAGGCGTGCCTCGGAGCAGATCGGGTCGATGACGATGCACCGCAAGTTCTTACCTTGATCTCCTTGGCCTCGACGAGACGTTGCTTCACCTCCGGTGTTTTCAGCGTTGCCATCCACACATGGTTCATTTGGAATGCTCCGAATGACAAGAATCTCGTTCAAAACGCCACACCGTTTGAGCTCGGTCTTGAAGTCCTCGATGCGGTAGGCACGCCCTTCAAATCGCCGTGCAGCAGAACAGAGTTCATAACCGCCATCCCTGTTGGGATCGGTGGTAACACCACTTTGTACTCAACGGCAGCAGCCGCGCTACTAACGAAAACAACCGCGGCCGACAAGGGCCGCTATCGCCACTCCATCGGACATACTCATTTTGCGACCGTCTCGTGCGAGCGCAGCGAACAGAATCAAGTCAGCGTGTGCGCTGCCCAAGAGGTCAGCTGCGCGCTCGGCGAGATTGCCACGCACGTCGGCGAGCGAACGCGTGCGTGGCAGAGTGGTTACCACGCTTGACTTCCGTGCGGAAGGCTCGGGTTCGATTCCATGGGAGCGGCGCGTCTTTTATTTATCCTCTCAGTTATAGATTTCTGGTAAATTCGAGAACCCTGTTGATTGTTCAAGGTCCGAATGTTCTACACGCCGAACCTTCTACGCCGATTGTTCCAGAAGCCCACGCGTGTACATAAAGGGCTCCGCGTGGCGAGCCGCAGTCAGTCTCGCCCCAGCGTTCGATCCTGCTGCTACGCCGACTTCAACGCCTGCGACGCTCTGTTGTTATCTTCTGTTTCCTTTTTGTTTTGGGCACATGTTCGCCCCATTAAACGTTTTAGTTTCCTCGGTTATTCTTTGTTTCGTCACCTCGTCATTCGTGACATTTTGGTGGAGGCGCGGGTAGTGCATCCTATCCCCGTAAAGCGTACCCCTCCGAAGGCATCCCGGCCATGTGAGGTACTTAGCCCGGAAGACTACCCTTCGCCGAAGACACCGAAGCCCGAGCAAGCCGTCGCATCCAGGGACTGCCCCCAGAGTTTGGTCAACTGCCAGGACCATCGAAGAAAGCCCAGTCGACCATGAACAGTCAGTCCTCGCAAGCTCCGGTCATCCCTTCCGTCGTTTTCCTGCCTGTCGCTCTACGTACACCGACAACCTTCAATGGCGATTTCCATGAAGATGTGGAAGATTGGCTTCATCACTACAAACGCGTGCACGGCACAACGGATGGACAGCTGAACAATGCCTGCAAAACCTCTACACTTTTCCTTAGAGGGAACTGCGAGGCGCTGGTTTGAGAATCATGAGGCTTCCCTTACATCATGGGATACCTGCAAGGCCGAACTCAAGAGGACTTTCGCGAACCAGCAACGACGACAGCGAGCGGAAGACCTTCTTCAAGTAAGGACCCAAGGACCCAACGAAACAGTCATCAGCTTTGTTGAAGACGTCCTCCGCCTGAACAGCCGCGCCGACCCACAGGCCACCGACGAGAAAAAGTTGCGTATCCTGATGACAGGCTCGAAGAGCGACATCTTCGGCGGCCTTGTTCGTAGCCCAACATCTACTGTAAACGAATTTGTTGCGGAGGCAACGAACATTTAGCGTGCGTTGTCAAACCGAGCCAGCCACTACAACCGACTCGCCGGCACGCCTGTTGCTTCGACTTTGTCATCTCTCCGATTCGACCAAAGCGGCATCGGCGTTGACAACCTGCGAGAAATTGTCCGGGACGTCATCAGGGAAGAGCTACGAAACTTTCTATCCGCTGCTGATCACCCCACCTTGCTTTCCATCGCCGAGGTTGTCCGAGAAGGGGTTCAGCGAGCCTTTCAGGCAGAAGCTCCCATCACCGTAGCAGCACCGGACGAGCCCTGTCTGACCTACGCCGCAGTAGCTCGGAGACGCCACCTCGACGTGACCTACCAGCGCCGCAGACTCTCCGACGTCGGGAAGGGCAGCCTCCGCTCGTCCGCACCGAACAACCAGCGCCTAGGAAGACGGATATGTGGCCGCACAGCCGATCGACGACGGCTGTGTTATAACTGCAGCGACGCCGATCACGTCTACCGGAGGTGCCCTTATCGACAAATGGTCCTGGGAGGTTTTGCGGCGAGCGACCCGCGACCCCGCCTTGGGGAGGGACCAAGGAACATCGACGAGTAGCTCCGACGATCCATGTCCCTCTGCCAACTCCACCCCGAGGTTCCCGTGCGCCTGCGCCTCGACGTGTGCTATCGTTCTTCCGCCGCTCTCGCCGAAACAGCCTGCCCCCCTAGCTCGTCGGGAAAACTAAGTGCGGCAACGCCTGGAGGTGGCGTTGCCGAAGACGACCGAAGTAAAGAGTTTCCAAGAATGCCGGAACGGTCCCACTCTCTCGACGCCGCGAATCGCAACGACGCTCCAGCAACGGTGCTCAAACAACCTAAACGTCGGCATTGACGCCCTATTGAAAAATTCCATCAAGACACGTAATTTGGGACACTGACTGCCAGTCAGCAGCCGTGGTGGAACGTGCCCTGATGGTCCATCAGATGACGTCTGACTGCCACTGCCAAAAGAATTTCATCAGCAAGGGCAGCATTTATATAAAGGTTCCATATTCCAAGTTCGCCATCTCGGATGGCCGTCAAACAGTTCACAGGTCGAGGCCAAAAAAAATGTTAACAGATAAACAAAAGTAACCCAGCACTGGGGATCTGAACCCGGGACCGCTTGCTCATGAGGCAGATGTCTTACCGCTAAGCGACACTGCAGCTTGAAAAAACTCGTTTTGAGACCTCGTTGTATACGAGACGTTTGCACGGCACTTGAACGCGTGAGTAGAGTGCCGTCGGACTGCACTTGAACGCTCTGCAGAGTGCCGTCAGACGGTACTCATGGACACTACGTTCAGAAAAACGCCCTCGATGTCTGAACCTTTCGGGACGACCGGATACACTTTATTTCACAAAGACGTATGCGACTCCGTTGAAGCTAGAGAGCAAGCATGCATGCTACGACAGACAGTCCTGGCTTCCACGGACTAACGCGAGCAGCAGACATATCTGAACTACGCAGGCGGATGCTTTTTTGTCTGTGCCCTTCATGAAACAATAATAATGAGCTGCGACACAGCAGTAAAGCCAATAGCCCACAACAGATAGAAAGGTATAAACTTTCTAGCCTAAACATCTCGGACCGAGTCAAGAGCATTGCAGTATTGCAGCACGAGGTTCCGACAATGAGTGCATCGCTCTAAAGAATGCTTCGGCTCCATATTCAGTTAAGCCTTTAGCATGATACGCAAAGCACTCGTACATAAATATCCGTATTTCAGTTCCTACTCACCTGCCATGTACAGTACTTTCGCGTCGTAGAACCCTCCTTTTGTTCGCGCATCTCCGGCCCAGTAGACCTGGTACACCTTGTCGTCTTCAACTACACCGCTAAAGTTCCTTACATAGTCGGAACTCCCGAAACACTGCGTATTGTCGAGGAGAAATTCTACTAAAACGTAAGACGTTGTAGAGCTCGGGCAGGATCGACAGGTTGGAGCAAGCGGGCAAACAAAACGAGTCGAAAGCGATCATTCATGGAAGCTCGGCGAAGCGAAAGTAAAGGAGTAAGTGGCGCGTTCGGCGTTCGGCGTTCGGCGGGCTTCTGATCAGGGTTGTCGGGTGCCCTCCTTGTCATATCTCTTACATCAGCGATTTTATAGGCTCACGCCCCCGAAATCGTTTTCTCGTGCATAGATTATTTTTCGTATTCATAGATTTGACGAAATATTGGTATTCGAACGAACTTTACGTCCTCTGACCGTACGTCTGTCTGCACGTCAAAGCGGTTTGACGGACACTCAGAGACCAATTGATGTACAATCAGAATCGCCACCAAGAAACCTTGACGGCATTTCGCGGCGGCCGACTGCCGCCAGGAAATCACCAGAAAGCCAACAAGTGTTGTCTGACTGGAGTTTGACTGTCGGTCAGAGTAACTTGTTGGCCAATCAGACATGCTTGACGTGCAGTCAGGCACAGTCAGCGGTCCACTAGAAAACATTGACTGCCAAACAGGGTTACATTGATATATTTTCATTCGGGCGGCCATGACGCATCGGCACTCGTGAAACCCGGAGCAGACTACTCAGTCTTCAGTGGGAGGCTCTCTTGCCGCCTTCAAAATTCACGACGCCTGTGGGATAGACCTCAGATACCAACCGCCGAAGAACACTCATTACACCTGTCGGGAGATGCAGTGCTCGCGTCAAGATCAACGGTGAGACGTGCCCAGTGCAGTTCGTCGTTCTGCAAGACTGTGCGAGGGACGTTATCCTCGGAATAGACTGTTCTCTACTAGTATGGCGCCGTCATCGACCTCCGGGGCAAACCAGTTGACGCTGCGAAATCCTGTTCTCCCACCGGTGAGAGACCAATACGCCGTGAACCGCGATCTGAGTTGTTGCCGACCATGTGAACGTGTCACCGCGGTCGAGTGTTTTCGTCACCGTCATCACCGAAGCAGCCATGCACGGTGAAGCTCTTCTGGAAGGCACCGTCAAACTGCTCGTTAAAAAAGTAATTGGCGTCGCACGAGGCGTAACGGATTTCCAAGGAGGACGGAAAAGTCGAATTTAGGAGTTTTACTATGCCACACCAATGGCAGGTATCTTGGCACGCCGCAGCGGAGGACTGAGGTCTAATTTCGACCACCTGGGAATCTTTTAACGTGAAACTGAAAGCTCGGTTACCATGGCACCTTCTACGCAATAAGTCTCCGTCAGGATTGCGGGCACCTCGGCCGGATTCTGAACCCGCCACCTTGGGATCCGCAGGCCGGTGCTTGGCCTCGGAGCCCCGAGGCGGCTAAAAAGGACGTACAACTGTACTCGTCAAAACTTTCGAGAAGAGCCGAAACACCTATCAGAGGGTCCCACCATGGACCATGTCGAACAGCTTGGCGCCAGCCGTGGTCACCACAATTTCTCTGGAAACCTCATCGTCACAGCAGACGAGCACGTCGCCGCCGCAGGTCGACATCCACACCGAGCTCCCAGCTCCTAAGCGCTGGCAACTGGCTGATCTTCTCGCCGAATAGAGTGACTATTTTGCCACGTCGTCGAAAGTTTGCCAAACGCCAATAGCGAAACATTGCATTATTACCGACACCGACGAGCTCCTGTCAACCAGTCGCCGTATCGAGTATTTTTAAAAACAAAGGAAGTTGATTGAAGATGAAATCTGGAAATGTTCGAGAACGAGGTCATTTAGCCCCCAGAAGTCCGTGGCCGTCCTCAGGTGTCCTTGTAAAGAAGAGGGACAGAACCCTGAGGTTCCATGTGGACTATTGTGGACTGAACGCTGTGACTAAGAAGGATGTCTGTCCGCTCCCTTGCATAGACAATACGTTAGACCGACTGCGCCACTTCCATTATTTTTTGCTGTGGACCTGAAAAGTTGCATCTGACAGATAAAGTCGACGAACGGGACCGCGAGAAAACTGCATTTGTCACTTCCGACGGACTGTACGAATTCAAAGTGATACCGTCTCGAACTGCTGCACACCAACACCCAGCGGCAGCAGAGTTGGCCAATCGACTGGCCAACGGCTGGCGTAATGGTCCATGGCCAAGTGGCCAGACGGTGGCCAGAGACTGGCCGGTGACTGGCCTTTATCTGGCCATTGGCCAATGGCCGCTGGCCATCAGCCATCGGCCAAGCATTGGCCAATGAGTTGCCACTTTCTGGCCGCCTGGCCAAAAACCATCGTCAGACATTGGCCATTGCTTGGCCAAAATCTGTGCTGCTTGGGTACCTTCCAGCGTGTCATGGAGACCGTGCACGGCAGGTCTGAAATTGCAGAGCTGCCTCGTCTATATGGACGATGTTGTAGTATTTTCACGGAATTTCGACGAACACCAGAGACAACTTCGAGCCGTTTTCCAGCCATTAAGGCCACCGGCCTGTCACTCATAGCCAACAAAGTATTGGTTCGCCTATGCTGAACTAAAGTTGCTTGGCCACGTCGTGAACAACGAAGGTGTTCTCCCTGACTCAAGTGAGACCCGCGCCGTAGCTGTATTTATGCCGCCGTCTGACAAAAAGGCCGTGAGACCCGATTTCTCGCACTCTGTGCCTACTACAGGCGCTTTCTTCGAGACTTACGCAAAGCTGTCCGCACCGCTGGAGGCACCTCACGAAGGACGCGGTAAAGTTCGAGTGGACAGAAGAACACCAGTGGTCATTCGATGAGCTCAAACTAAGACTCCAGACTGCCACCGATCCTTGGACATTTTGACCAGTTCCCTGAAACAGAGATTTATACTAACGCCAGTTACACCACACTTGGCGCGGTACTAGTTCAAATGCAAGACGGGGCAGAGCGAGTCATCCAATACGGAGGATCGGACGCTGCCTAAGGCGGACAAGCACTACTCAACGACTGAAAAGGAGTACAATGTATGTCGCCTGGCAATAGCAAAGTTCCACCCATATTTGGATGCCATGAGGACTCATCGTCAAGGATGCAATGACGACTCCAATGGCTGGACACCTTGGCTACAGCAGGACCCCTATTGAAAATTCTATCAAGATATGTGATTTGGGACGCTGACTACCAGTCAGCAGCCCTGGTGGAACGTGCCCTGATAGTCCACCAGATGACGTCTGACTGCCACTGATGGAATGTCGCAAATTACGTATGTGGTGGTCTTTGATGGAATTTACCTTACAAATGTGCGTTTTTCAGGTAAAAGGGACCCGTACGAAAATGTCAGATACAGGCCGGAATAAAAAATGCCGGTTCCGCTGAGCCAAAATTGAGGCACCGGTTTGTATCCATCCTGGAATCGCGCATTTCCAGCCCCAATTTTAGACCCAGGTGGTGCACCGCCGGAATTCCCGCTGCGCTCACCACTGGACTCTACAAAAAAATTTCGTGCTATGCCCTTAGCCGTTACAACCGAAAGATTGTCGCGATTTCAGACCCAGGCGGACTGGGTCTGAAATCGCGACGATCTCTCGGTTGTAACGGCCAAGGGCATAGCACGAAATTATTTTGTAGAGTCCAGTGGTGAGCGCAGTGGTAATTCCGGGGCACACACGGTCGTCCAGGCGTCGTCACCAAATACGGGGCACGGAACACACACACACATGCACGCACAAGCACAGTATCTAGTGTTGAGTGCATCGGGAAATTCCGGCGGGCAAGCGGTATCCGAGTTGTCCAATAATCGTCACCAAGCACACCAGCGGATCCAGATGCCGAGCCAAACTGCAGTGGTCAGGCAGCTTCACACTATATAAAGATTCAAAGCCGAGGTTTGTGGGTAATCTATCCAGGGCAACGAAGGCGCTTCAGTATCCATGCGCCGCAGCGCGAACGTCGCCGCCAGGCGAGCGCCGGCCGGCAGTCCGACGGGAGCGGAGAGGACCTAAACTCCGAAGCGCTGCCGCCGACTGCACCAGACAATGCAATGCGCGCGTCGTCACCAAACACGATGCACGGGACACACACTCAGCATGCACAAGCACAGTATACAGTGTTGAGCGCATCGGGAAGTTCCGGCGGGCAAGCGGTATCCGAGTTGTCCAAGCAATGTCACCAAGCACACCACCGCCAAGCGCATCCAGATGCCGAGCCGAAGTGCCATGGGTCGGCAGTTTCACACTATATAAAGATTCAAAGCCGAGGTCAGTGGGTATTCATCCAGGGCAACGATGGACGCGTCAGTATCCGTGCGCCCGCAGCGCGAACGTCACCGCCGGGTGAGCGCTGACCGACAGTCCGACGAGAGTGAAGAAGAAACTAAACTATCGGAGCGCTGCCAGCGCTGCCGCGCCGACTGTAACGGACAAAGCCAGGCGCGCGCGGGAGAACGCCCGCTCGCAGCGCCTGCGTAGCGGATGCGCCAGTCCCAACACGTGACCTGCGAGAAACCGCGCGGAAGTTCCCCGCCAACACACACACGCGCACCCGACCCTCCCTCCCCTCCTCCAGTCACGCATGCCGCGCGCCCGCTGGCTAGGAGCAGACGCTACTGGAACAAGGGGAGCGAATGGAGATCCACCCATCACCGTGCGCTTCCAGTGCGTTGCGTCTCACTGGATCCGACTGGTTACACCCAGAATTGCGTGGATCGGAACTGTTCTGCAAGTTTAGAACCGCGCGGATCCGTACTGGAACTGCCCGATCTGACATTTTTGTACGGGGACATTCGTTTACAAATGGGCCCACAGGCACCCAAAGCATGGTTTAGAGAAACGCCCCGATGTCTGAACCTTTCGGGATGACCTTATACACTTTATTTCACAAAACGTATGCGACTCCGTTGAAGCTAGAGAGCAAGCATGCATGCTACGACAGACAGCCCCTGGCTTCCAAGGACGAAAACAGAGCAGCAGGCATATTTGAACTACGCTCGCGGATGCTTTTTGTCTGCGCTCTTCGCGAAACAATATTAATGAGCTGCGACACAGCGGTAAAGCCAATAGCCCACACCAGAGAGAAGGTATAAGCTTTCTAGTCTAAACCTCTCGGACCTAGTCAAGAGCATTTCAGTATTGCAGCGCGAGGTTCCGACAATGAGTGCTTCGCTCTAAAGAATGCTTCGGCTGCATATGCAGTTAAGCCACCGGCATTTTATGCCAAGCACTGTACATCAATCGCCGTACTTCAGTTCTACTCACCTGCCATGTAGAGTACTTTGCGTCTTAGAACCCTCCTCCTGTTCGCGCATCTCCGGTCCAGTAGACCCGGTACAACTTGTCGTCTTCAACTACACCGCCAAGGTTCCTTACATAGTCGGAACTCACGACAGACTGGGTCTTGTCGAGGAGAAATTCTGCTAAAACATAAGACATTGTGAGAGTCGGGCAGGATCGACAGGATAGCTAACGAGCGCGCAAACAAAACGAATTGCAGAGCGATCGTTCAGCCGGAAGCTCGGCGAAGCTTCTGCGGGCGAAGCGAAAGCAGAAAGTGGCGCGTTTGGCGTGCTTGGCCTGTTCGGCGTTTTGCCGGGCTTCTGATCAGGGCTGTCGGGCACCCTGCTTGTCATATCTCCAACATCAGCGGTTTACGGGCTCACGTTCCGAAATCGTTTTCTCGAGCATTGAATATTTTTCGTATTCATAGATTTGACGAAATAGTGGTTTATCCGAGACGAGACTTACGTCCATTGACCGTACGTCTGTCTGCATGTCGACTTTTGATCTACAGTCAGAGACAATCGATGTACAATCAGGAATCGCTAAGAAATCTTGACGGCGACCGCAGCGGCCGACTACCTGGGAACCCGTTAAGAATGCCAAAAGCGAGTCTGACTGGAGTTTGACTCTCGGTCGGTAACGTGTTGGTCAATCAGACGCTTGACGTACAGTCAGGCACGGTCAGTGTCCACTGAAAACATCGACTGCAAACAGGGTTATTGATAGATTTTTCATTCAGGTCGTCAGCAGGATTCGAGAAAGAAAGTACTGCGAAACAGGCGCGAAGACACTCAATCATGCCACATGTGTCATCGACGCAAGAAACCGCCGACGAAGCCGTCAGGACTTCTGCATCCGATTGCTATCCCGTCTACGCATTTCCAGCAGATCGGAATGGATTTACTTGACTTTTTCGTGCCGTCAGCGTCGGAAACCGCTTTATAATCGTCTCCACAGATTATCTCAAACAGTGCGACGAGACGAAAACCTTTCCATCAGGTACGGCTGTTGAAGTCGCTAAGTTTTTCACCGAGTCCATTGTTCTCCGGCACAGCGCCCCCGAAGTCCTCATTATACAGACCGTGGATCATCATTTATGGCCCAGCTGCCGCAAGAGATCCATCGTCTCAGTGGCCCCGGCCACCGTCAATCCACTGCGTACCATCCGCAGACAAATGGACTAACATAACGACTAAACAAAACTATCGCCGACATGATGTGTTTTCCCAGGCTTCGTATTTTCCCATTCATTTATTTGTCTTGCTTTATTATTTTGTCGCCTTTCACGTGGCATTGAAACGATGCCTTCTTACAGGAGGGAGTAATGTCACTCGCGTCGGCGAGCTAGCACGTGCGGGGCCGAGTGGTTGCCGCGCTTGACTTTCGTTCGGAATCCCAGGGTTCGACTCCTGGGAGCGGTTCGTCTTTTATTTACTTTTCCAATTAAATTTCTGGTAAATTGGAGAACCGTGTTGATTTTCCGAGGTCCGTATCTTTTACATGCCGAACCTTCTAGGCCGATTTTTCCAGAAGACCACGCGTGTACATAAAGGGCTCTGCGTGGCGAGCCGCAGTCAGTCTCGCCTCAGCGTTCGGTCCTGCCGTTACGCCGACTCCGACGCCAGTGACGCTCTATTTTTATCTTCTGTTTCTTTTTTGTTTAGGCCACAAGTTCGCCTCATTAACCGTTTTAGTTTCCTCGGTTGTTCTTTGTCTCGTCACCTCGTCATTCGCGACAATATATAGCAATGAACCAATTAGCTCAGCTTCAAGCCGTCAGAATGTAAAGGGACTTGAAAAAGTGCGTGCGCCGTTTGCGGCCATTGACACACAAAGAATGTTATTTTTTGACGCTTTATAAAGTGAACCATGCTGATAACTTAAGTTTATGGATGGCAAAAACATCCTCGACATCAAAGCCCCCCCTCCCGAAGTAAACAATTCTGGCATGAGCTTCAATTGTGTGCCATGACGCTCACTCATCTAACTCGCAAACGCCCTGAAAGAAATGAAAGCAGTTTACAACTGCCTGTAACACCGAATTAGAGCGCAACTCTTGAGGAGGAGGAGGGAAGAGTACTGAGGGGAGGGTATACCCCTCCTCCCTCCTCCACACATCCCCATCCTGCCTGCTACCGCTCCCACCGAGTGGCGTCGGCGTAACCGTGAGGTCACGTGACCCCCGTGAGGTCACGTTGCCCTCGTGAGGTCACGTGACCTCACGTGGTTCACGTGACCTCACCAGGGTTACGTGATCTTACGTGGGTCACGTGACCTCACGGTTACGCCGACGCGGACGGTGACGCCGGCACCGCTCTAGCCGGAAATGGGCGCCTAAGATCTGCGCTTTAAAAACAAAACAAGAACGGAAAGGTTAAAATGTGTGTATATTTAATTTGTCAAGTTTCTTTCTATCGGACGCTTATTTAGGGAATCAAAAGACGCCAACAGACAATTGTATTGGACTGTTGCTCGTGCACTATGGAAGGCTAGAGCGCAGCATTCATGGTTGCATCTACGGGTGTTGCATGTGAGAGTAGAATGCGCTCTAGCACACGACGCCGCGAGTCTTCCCGCGTGATTAGCAGGCGGTATCAGACGGCAGACTTGACGCACTGAATGTTGCGACACGGAGACATTTGGCTCGTGACCGTGTTCGGTCTGGAAGCCAAACCATTTCAGTAGTAATGAGCGGTCTGCGTGGGGTCGACTTTTTCGGGGGCGCAGTGGCGACAGCGTGTGTGTCACTGGGGCGCGTGTTGGCCGATCAAGAACAGAGTCGTATATTGGGAGAGTATGGAGAATGGGTGGAGCAAAGGCCGCCGTCAGCGCCGAATACTCCTCTTGTGGTTAGAGCGTAAACTAAATGTGCGACACAGCATCGGCAATCAGCAGACCGCGGCGTCACTATATTGGAAATGACATTCAAAGCGGGAAATAGAAGCGTTCAATCTCGGCGCCCCGGCAACAGTTTTCTCTTGGCCGGCTTGCAAGAACAGCGTCTAAGCTGAGACTGGCTGAAAGAAAACATAAAGCAGGAATACGACGACGGTGAGAGGATGCCACACCGGGAGTCGGCGGTGCCTCAATCTAAGCCTTTGGCCTCGATGCCTCGCAGGCCAAAGGCTTAGATGTGTCGACGCTAGTGAGCGACAGCACCATCATGCTCCTGGGGTTCCTTTGTGCTACAGTGCACAGATCAAACGGCAGGCTGCAGATCCCCTTCGCCCGCTGCTGACCTGCCTCAACGGAATGTGGACCTTTTCAAATCGGACTGACATCCTCCGGAATAGCAACAATCCATCTCGTCGTCATCTTGCATGTATATACTCATCGCATTATCATGTTCATGCGCGTTGCATGGAGACGCGGCACTGCGGGCCTCGATGGTACGAATTGTTGCCTTTCCGCGGTGTCGCGGCTCTCCAGAGCCAAATAAAGATAATATTAATAATATTAAGAATAATAATATTAATATTAGAACAGTGCAAAGTGCGGAGCGCGTGACCCTCTTGAGACGCGGTTTGCTCGGCTCGGGGTGAGACGGTCCCGCTCGGCTTGTGCGCTGGCTTTGGCCAGTGCTTTCTTTCCCCAGTCTCAGCCTAGATGCTGTTTCTAACAAGTCGGCCCCGGTTTGGACCGCACGTTCGTTTATTCTGCCGTTCAATATTGGTGTGACGAAAACCTCGCATGCGCCAAGCTTTTAGCCACCAAGAGTTATACCTTCTTACTCGAGCGAGGCTAAAACGGCTTAAATTATTCGAGTCGCATTTTTTAGAGCTCATCTTCACCGCTAGGGGCTGCTTCGTGGCCTGTGGTTAGCCCCGAGATGCTCGACTATTGAAACCAATTTATGGACAAATTGTCCCAATAGGCGACCCTGATCCAGAGACCCTTTTTACGCCATCTTGCAGTGACAGTCTGCGGATGGCTTAATAAAAATATTAACCCACCTGCCCCACCCGCACAAGCCGCTTTGAGGCGCCCCGGCGGCGGCCCAAGCCACGCTGTCCCCACTGCACCTCCGGAAAGTGAGTCCCGTCTGCGAGTGGGTCCTGGAGCGAGTCGTTAACTCCACCTGACATAAATATCCCGGCGTAATTGTTGCCATTTATTTTTACAGAATTTGTTTAGACGTATTGGCACTTTATTTTCTTTTAAAGTTTCGTGTCAATTCAAGAAATAGAAGATGTGGCTATTTTAGAGCATCCCCGCTGCCAATGAGATATTAGCGGATATGTACACATCGCGACAACTGTTAGCGTGAACACGACATCGGCGCATTTTCGCATTTTACTTCTAAAAAGCATTGGCGAGCCCGTAATTTTATCGCTTACATTATAGAACTAAATTAGCTCTTTCCGTAGCAATAATAACTTGGATGACATCTCTTGGTTTCAAAGTGAAAATCTGAAAAAACCGGCGATCGCTTGTTCGCGCTAACAGTGCCGCGCTCTGTACTCCGAAGAAGGAATCACGAAACAAGACGTTGGACCCTTAATAATCCACGACCAGCGTTCCTTAAGTTGTTGCAGTGCGTGGCAGTATTTGGAGGAATAAATATTGCAAAGCACTAGAAGTATTATGCTTAGGCCGGATTTGTGTCAACACATCTTCTAAAGAATGCATAATTGAGTGCCTGTGTCCATGAACAGTTTGTATAAAACGAAAAAACCTACGTAATGAAAAAAACAACAACTAAG
>JAZHYW010022301.1:0-75550 GCA_037355805.1 Ixodes ricinus | reverse complement strand
GAATGCAACCGGTTGGAACGACGAGTTACCATAGCAACGAAGCGCCAAACGGTCGTTTCGTTCGTGTTCGTTCGCAACGCAAGGAGTTGAGCCGGGCTGAACTTTTTCTTACGTTCGGGAACGACGGGAGCGACAGGCCAATCACAGGTCGAGGAGAGCTCGGTCGCGCGCGTTGCATGCCGGTCGTGCCAGGCTCCTTCAGTCCGCAAACATGGCGTCGGTGGTGATCGTCGACGTGGACGGCGTGGTGGAAACTTCTCATCGTTCCCCGTAAAAGCGCTATCCTTGACTGTGAATTCTCGTCGTGTGTCGCTATGATAACCCAGCACGTACTAGAAGGGAAGATACACCTACTCGTGCGGCGATCTCGTGGCGGCACTCTCAAGACAGCAGAAACGCCCGTGCCGTCGTGTTTGTTTATTTCGACTACAGTGGTGCTTTCTTAGCATTCGTGTCCTCGAACATCGCCCGGATTTCTTTTTTGGCGCATTCCATGCGTGTGCTCAAGTTCAAGGTATTACTGGTGCGTACCGTATAAAGGATGCGAATTTCCACGCGTTTTCATCACCCGAGAAAGGTGATTAGTGTTAGCAATCCTGAACGCTCGCAACGTTTATCTGATCACGAAATTATATTCCTACGTTGCTGTATCGCTGCTAAAATTACATCGTCTTTTATGATCGTAGAAAAGGCGTGTGGCGAGATTTGTACTGTTGGCAAAGTCGTGTATTAAAGTCGTGATTCTGCAAGACGGCGTACTGCATCTTTTTCTTTTTTAATGCCCTACCCTGCAAGCGTATCCTGAACAAAAACAAAAAGAGTTTAAGGTCATAGAAGACGGTCTGTCTATTTTCTGTTACGCAAGTGAGTGGCAGCGCGTCCCCTTCTTTTTAGAGGCACCGCTGAAACAGCTGACGGCGGCGGAGAAGCGGCGGCCGTGCTGCCGACCCGCTGCGCTTGTGGCAGTGGTCGCAGGAGTGTACGCGCGGCGCAGAGCGGTCGCTCTGGTCACAACGGACGCAGTCGTGAATAACGGGTTCGTTTCAGATGTCTGAACCAGCCTTTACACAGCTATTGTAGGCGCACAGCAGATCTTCGTGACTGTACGCCGTAGCCGACACCTCCGGCTGTTCCGGTGAGGATTTCGCGTCGGGCTGGAAACCGTCCGCCATGTTTGTAAGCGTAGCTGGATTGCTTTCTATTGGCTAGGAGCAAGAGCTGAAGCTCGTTTCTCATTGGCTGTTGATTCGTGTTGTTGCATGCGGTTCCATGTGTGTGTACACGTCGCGCACGGTTGTCGTTGAAGTCGGAGCGGTTGCATTCGTTCATAAGCATAGTGGTCGCTCCGAACGCAGAGTGTGAGAACGGGCCTTAATACGGCGCTTGTTCGTCAGCCCTTTTCGCACCCTCGAGATGCTCCCACGTGCGCCTTTTGTTTCACCCGGACCTCAACTAACGACGGCGCGCGCCTGGATGCTTCGTCACTGCGCACTCAATGCGCGTTCTCGTACGCTGCCCCTTTGCTTAGTTGGCCTCTCCTTGCGCTCCGATGCGCCAAAGAAGCACTTTGGAACACTTACGCAACCGTAAATCTTGAAAATAAGCACGGAGATTCCACGCAAGCGATTATATTGTATACACCCTCTCTACACGGCATTGCCATCTTGATTGGCATTAGAAGCGTTTCCCGATTTCACGCCCCCCCTCCTCCCCAGGCACGCACACACACACACACTCCGGCCGCGCCCTCTCCATGCGCCACATAAGTGGTATACTCAGCCTCACCGTCAGTTGGCAACAGAGAAGGCTACTGTCCCCAGTGAGTCAATCAGCGCGCCGGTGGGAGACACGTGACTATACTCTATCTCACCCCTGGCTCACATTTCTGTCGAAGCCACGGGCGGAAGGAGAGGAAAGCCCCTTTTTCACGAATTTTACGTGACGAGCTCATCTACGATGTGCACAAAAGCAACGTTTGGACACACGAAGGAGGTGTCCATTCGGAAACATGAGAGTTCCTAACTATTCTCTTTTCTAACTGCCTTTGCTTCTGTGCCTTTGGTAAGAGTTGTCACGCGCTTCGTCTCGGAGGCCCTGATAGGCGCAAGAAGGCCGCAGCCTTCGCCTTTTGCCAAGTTACGACGAAACCGAAGTATAGCTGAAGCTGCTGAAGTGGAGCATTTACATAACAAAAGTACAAGATAACCTATGTCTAATCGAGCGTACATGCAGCCCCGATCAGTTTGTGCCTGCAACAGCAAAGCCGTACACATGGGGACTGAGTGCCGTAGGTAACGACAAGAACTCCTCATTCAGCTCCACCTGTTCAAAACCGGCATTTTTCAAAATGAGTCCAGTCTTCCTTGTCACGTGACATCCACAGAAAGTGAAAGTCCACAGCGGGTCGAGAAGCCTTTGCACGACCAAGCCCCAGCTTCCTTCTGGATGGGCCACGTGCTCGACGAACACCAACCTGCCGCCCTAGGGAGGGTAAAATGCTTGCCTTTATATATGTACGTACACGCTAAAAGATTAAGAAAAAAGGATCCAGGAGATTCGCACTCGTACCTGCACCCTTCCAGAACCCTTCTTTTGAGTAATACATCAGTTTGAATGGTAAACTAGAGTACTGTTGAATGGAAACTTTACAATATTTAGGAAGTATGAAGGGAGTGGAAAAGAGTGATAGGGTTAAGTCTCGCAAACCTTACCGAAAGGCAAGAAGAGTGGCTGTTCGGGCTATTTGGCTGGTCATTTCATAAAACGTGTGTGTGCGCAGCAAAAACGGCGACGAAGGGAGGACAAAAACGAGGCGCATCGGTGCGCCTCCTTTGCGTCCTCTCCTCCCTTCGTCATCCTCGTTGCTGCGCAAGCACAACTTTTATGTTCTGAAGCTCGTTCGCCTTTCAAAAAAAGGGTTTTGCGAATTATACATCTGAAAAAAGACTGCCTGCAGAAACTGTCTTAGGTGAGTTTCTTCGGCGATTCTGTCATATTTGTCGCGCGCAAAACCTGTGTGCGCTCATGTTGAAAACGCACTTATGTATAAAGAAAACATGCTTCGAACACGCTTGAGGTGCGTCTGAAGAAAATTTTTGTCATTCATTATGCCTGCAGCGAACACCGGGTATTTTGCATGAGGCACGCGTGGTTCTGCGGCCTTAAGTCCCAGCAACACTGTTCATATTTTACGTCGTTGTCAGTGTTGCTCCAGTGAATAGCGGGGCTTGGATAGTTTTCAAGAAAGGTTTCCCGGTCGGCGAAAGCTGCAATTTTAACACGGATGGCAGCGTCAGCAATCCTAACCCAATTTAACGTCGGATTGCAAAATAGGACATCTTGCACTCCGACGATTCAGAACATGTAGCTGATGAACAGGACCCGGGGTGGAAGGGAATAAATAGAACCTCAATGTAGTAATTGCCCGCAAGCTCCGGAAGTGTCGTCCCAACACGCAAAATCAAAGAGCCAATCACACGAAGAAAACAGACTGACATTAAAGACACCCGAGGCTGAGGCGAAAAGGGGAGACTAAGCACAAATTAAAATAAACGTAAAATTTCCGCAATTGACGCGACACACAATTTTGAGGGATCTGCTTTTGCAGATCCTACAACCAGGAAAAAGCGATTTTAAAGATATAGAACGACTGGAACTTCTTCTCTGCACTTGCTGATAAACTGAGGCATCACAAACAACACAATCTTATGAAGTACAGACATGCCCGAGAATCAAGCTGATACCGGGGCGTCCCAAACGATAATCTACGATGATGTACGCGTTGCCCTATGTGGCCCCGGAGCCGAAAAGGGATGACTACAAGTAGCATGGGGGTGGCACCACTTCCGGAATGCGCGCGCCTGCGCAGTTTACTTGGTTACATCGGTCTACTGATTGTCGGTACTCGTAAGAAAGTCCAAGCGTTGAATTTCTATTGAGGGACCTTCGGTCGTAGGCAGTCGCAAGTGTTTGAATAAGACTTAAAGGGGAAATGCAGGAGAATCACGGCGCATGCACAGCGCGTGATTGGTTTAACCAATCATAGCAGACGCACAAGCGATGACGAGCGCCATAGCGATAAGCGTTTGTCGCCGTTTGATTGGCTTTATCGACTTAGCGTTGTCTAGGGTTGGACTTAAATCTGAAGCAGAACATAGACGCGAACAGATGAAATAAGGCCCCAGCCACGCACTCACACACCTTTGACAGCACCCTTTTGCACTCGGTGAGGACCTTTCCCACATCGGACACGGAGCAAAGCACGTAGCTGACCAGCACGACGTCGAAGTGGCCGTCGGGGACCCTCGCATGTCCTCGGCATAGGCGTGAATCCACCGCTCCATTTCCACGTTCGGGTTCTTCTTCAGGTTTCCCCGGAAACCTTCGGCGTACTCCGCGTTGGGGTCCAAGTTCCAGTACTTCACCTTCCGCCTCATGTGCTCCAAGTTGGCGCCGAAGCCGGCACCGATCTCCAGGACCCTGATGTAGCCCTCCTTCTTGAGCGTGTCGTCGTGGGACACCAGGTCGTTCAGCTGGGAAAACGCTTGCCGACGAACCCCGATCATTCGGTCTCTCAGCAGGTACATCCCCACGGGAAAGGCGAAGCGCGCAAAGAAGATTTCGCGGAGCCTGTTATTCAGTTTGAACGGCACCCAAAAGAGAAGTCCACAGGCCATGGCTGCGTAAACAAAACAGTCCCCACCGAAGCTGCCCAGCCTGCCCATCTTGAGCCTGCTCCGAATCGTGCAGCTTTCTCCAGCACTTCCTCGTCGACGTCTCTCGGCGTGCATGCGAGCGTTATCTTTAAATGCACGAGACGACGCCGTTATCAGTGATAAACTAATCAGTGCCTGACGTATTTCCAAAAACTAGCTAATCTAGTAACGCTGGGACACGCTACCAAGCAGCGCTTTCGTTTGCTGCGAAAACCAACGACGATAAGCCGTCTTCTGCCTGCTCAGCGACGCCAGAAAAAGAACTCAATCCCAGACTGCCTTACGCACCGACGCCAACACGGTTCTCCCTTCTTGGAGGTTGACTGAAGAACAGAAATTCGGGGCGGTGCTTGTCATTTGACGTCATTTCCGCCGTCGAACTGACTAAGTCACGTGACGATACACATATGGCTGCGCTCTGGTAACCGTGGAACCTAGAAGAGGTGGAAGTGGACTTGGTCAGTGTTGGACCGGTGGACGGAATGAGAGAACTGGGGCCCTAATCTGGACACTTGGCGAGGAAGTCGGCGAGGAAGTCGGCGAGGATACTGGCGGCCGTGATTGGTCAATGCCGCACTTGACCTGGGTGTCGGCCAATCATAGCCGCCGGATTTCTCGACGACTTTTTTGCCAAGGGTCCAAATTAGGGCCCTTGCTGTCAACGACCGAAGGAAGCGGGAGGAAGCAGCTACTTGGAAAGTACGGTGACGTTCGTGAGCGTCGTCGTACCATGAGGGCCCGCGGCACCACGAACCTTAGTGGTATGGGCTGTTGTCTTTCAGCAGCGCCGCTGCTTTCCAGAGCCAAATTAAGATTTATTAGTATTAATAATAACATTAGTTAGACGAGCACGTACTTGTGCCCCATTTTACGAAAGTTCGCGCTGCTGAGCTCCAGGCAAGCGGTTGCACTGCAATGACCATATTTCCCATCTACAGCCGAGACACCGACGCCCATTTATGCTGACTAACTTCCGAGCGCGCTTAGCTATTTGCTCCATTGCATGCCCAAGCCAAAACCGCGAAGACGCTAAGGGTAAGTTGGTTGATCTTTTGGAATTAGCGAATTTAAAATTCGGAGCGACCGTGCACAAACAAAAAAAATATATATATATATATATATATAAACATATAGACAATGAAATGTACACGCAGACAGCCCGTTTTGTTACGTCTGTTGTGCTTTACCTTACTCCTTTTTTTAACTAGACAGAGTTAGCGGTTGGTAGAACACTATTTATTTCTCGTAATAAAAGGTGTCACAGCTTCACGACTTCTTGACCGCCTACGATGCACAGAGAAGTCAACAAGAGAAAATACACGCAGAGTATTGGCTATAAATAAAGTGTCATTTCATTATCAATGTTTATTTAGAAAATTTAAAATTACTTATCTTTTCTTCGCTGTTTTTCTAAATAATAATTTTTTTTAATACTATCAGTCCTATACAGGACCCATATAGCAGTGGTACTACACAATCACATAGGAATCATGCACGCAAAATACAGACATCAATACAAAAGAACAATAGAGCAGTGAATCAATCTACGTACTGCTGACAGAAATGTCTAAGATAAGGAAACTAAATTCATCCTGACTTATAACAGTCCCGACATAAGCTGGAAGCTTGTTCCGTTCTCGGGCTGTTTGCAAGAAAAATTAATACTCGAAACAATCTTTAGAAACCTTTCGCTCTTCTATATATCTAGTATGCTTATCGCGGGTGATACACCACATGATTTCATTTATATACTGTTGTTTATTTACTAGAATGAGGTTATTTATTATGTTGTAAAGAGTGTAAGACGTTTATTCCTTCTTGTTATATTAAAGGGCCCCTGAAAAGAAAACAAATATGTTTCTTTTAAACAGTCTGGCTGGGACACGCGTGTCGCGTTTAAAACGATATTGACGGCGAGAGATTTATATGAAATTCTGCGCGCGAAGTCTATGACGCCACGGGTCATTCCGGTATGACCATCTAGGTCGTAAAGGCGAAGTCGTTTTACCTCTCCTCCACGCGCCCGAAAGGCCGAGAGAGAAATAAGTGGACAGGAGGTGACCGCCGACTACATTGCGTGTCGCGCCGTCAATATTGCTCTCAAAAGTTTCTTTTCGCGTAAAATTTACTTCTCGACACGCGTGTCCCAACCAAACTGTTAAAAACAAAGTTTTTTTTTGTTTTTTTTAAGGAGGGGCAGATTCGCTCTATCATAAAAAGGTGACACGGAGTCCCAGCCTTCTGCAACAAGAGTGGATAAAACGTAATGCACGTCGTTGCACGTGCTCCAAATGTGTAGTGCGACGAATCACTCTGGTAGGAGTCGTTGATCACCGATAAATCGTGGATGAGGGCTTAGAGCGCTCCAAGGGCGCCCCTCGATCCCACAAAGCGAGTCCATTAAACATGTTGCCTTTTTCAGATCCTAGATATGCTTGCAAAGGATCTCCTCCTTAGTAGAATGAGAATCTCTTAAAAGTTATGCCTCGCATCGTGAGCGCTCATTGCTCTTGTTAGATCAAAAGTCAATCATGCAAAACGAAACCCTCAGGCTCTGCCATGTAGCATGAGACCATAAAGAAGTGAAGTCGCAGACGCCCCAGGTGTCTGGGGCTTTACTTCGTCCGCCCTTTTAAACTGACCGATGCAGGCATTTGAACTGAACTGAAGATATATTATTTTAAAAATGTGATTTCTGCAAAATGCACGTAACAAGAAAAAAAGATGAAAATGACAAAAAGTTATAAGAAACGACATTCGGTGTCTTACTGCTGCCGCAATAAGACGCCGAATGTCTCCAACATGGCGCCAAGGCACTGATCGCGGACGACAATTTTGGTTTCGATTTCAAAGCTCACCGGAAGTAACGATAGGCGCAAGACGTCTATAGTCACTACCAAAATAAAAACAAATAATGGCGGAACTTCCGGGGCAGTATGTTATTTCTGGTTGGCGATTGTTTGCTGCTTGTTTTTAAGGCTCTGAGGGAGTAGCGCATACTTTACAAACCTCACTGCTGAGGGCTAACTGCGGTATTTCTCAAAATTTTCTTATACGGAATCGACATGCGTTCCTGATCCCTTGGGTTGAAATAAAGAGCACTTGTTTCTCAAAGAAATGACAAATCTGCCGAGGGTACCGTGGGCGCATCTTCAGAACTATCTATTCATCTTGGTGGTGCATACACCTGAGAGCGACCTAGAATACACAAATCTTTAAACGCGTTCAACTACTTCGTGAACGGCAAAGCATCGGCGGTGGGCACCTACTTGCACCCAGAGCCGAAGGTACGCAGGCGGGGTCGCCGAGCCGGGTGTTGGTTTTAGCTGACAATCTGACGAGAGTTTCTTTTTCGCTTGTTTCAGCGCGACGCGAGTCTCTGTAATGCACAAATGTCTAACTTTTTTTTTGCTTGATTGCTTTGGTATTCAATGTTTCTGCTCAGATTACCGTGCATATTGGATTTGTACGTGCCGTAGTGGTCCATCTTGTACGGAGATGGTCGGTGGAGGCGCCGCGGCGCCGGCGCCGCATTGTCGCGTTTGCCGCGTTGCGTCATCTGTCGGCAGCTCAGCGAAGTAGGCTCGCACCGGGGAGGCCGTGGCACCATCGTACTGAGATCACCCGGGCTCGGCGGCGTTGGTGGCGTCCCTCGTCTCGAGATAATCGGATTCACTTCACTCGTGACATTTAGTTCGTGCTGCTACGCATCGGCAACTTAAAAGCACGACACTGGGGCATTTCTACAGCGTAGCCCTCACAGAATTGACCCCGTAAGTGATGACGTCACAGCATGGCGATCCACCCCAAACAAGCCGGTGCTAGGGGCGTTGTTATGGAAAAATTCGTCGGGCGCTCTACGTTAAGTATAGATATTGGCTGATAGAAAAGTAAATAATTTCATGTAGGCATTGTTTCTTCTCAATCTCTTATGATAAAGACTTTCACCATCGTTTCAGTACCATAACGCGATGACCGAAAACCCGTAAAAAAGTTTTTACAGCCGGTTTTGCCTCGCTAGCAGACGACACTAATGACTTCGCGGGTTCAGCGGTTCTTTCTTAGGGAGTACACGACAGCGTCGTATGAAGTTGGTGACGATCGACGAAACCTCTATTCTCGGAGTCAACATTCTGTGGCATTTCGGAAGCGAAGAGTGTCCACACCAAACCGTAGCCCATAGGCAGCTTTGATCGGCGCTCGAGGTGCGCGAGCGCGTGAACGCCTTCCCGTGGAGCTCGCTTCCGCAATACTTGGGAGGAGAAAACACTGTGAAAGCCGAATGACGTACGACATGGTACGACGACGACAGGAAGGGTATCAGAGTCGGACTGCAGGCCAGCACATATTTCGAAGAATTCTGACAGCAGAGTTCATCCGTGCACAATTGTGTGATCAAACGAATTGTCCGTGATATATATATATATATATATATATATATATATATATATATATATATATATATATATATATATATATATATATATATATATATAGTGTTATTTTTTATTCGAAACCGATTTATTTAAAAGCCGTGAAAGTTACACTTATGCTGCTTGTGGAGGTGAGTTATACGGCCAGGGGGACACCTACTATAGGGGGCTAATCGTAACGATCAGTTGGCTAATTAACTAAAATACGATAATTAACTTTTTTAATTAATGAAAATAGACATATGGTTCCAATTAGAAACTTTCTCAGCATCATCCAAAACCACATAAATCAGTCATTTTCAAAAAGACTTTGAGCGCGTGAGAAGCGTAGTAGTGCACTAAAGTTACCACTCGTGGAGCAGGTGCAAGGCTGGGGCTAGATAAGAGACGGAAAAATCGCGCGGGCGCTTATACTCAGCCTCTATACTTCGTCTCAGCTTGGGTCCAGACGCAGGCGATGCTACAAGCGCGAGCTCGCGGGCTTTCTGCGTCCCTGCCAAGCACGCGCGCTCGTGCTATTGCAAGCACTATTCAGGGCAACACGCTCGCGCTCGTAGCATCGGCTGCGTCTGGACCCAAGCTGAAACGAAGTATAGCTTTGTACCTGCTCCACGGTGCGGTAACTTCAGTGCACTACTACGCTTGTCACGCGCTCCAAGTATTACTGAAAATGACTGATCTAGTGGTTTTCGGTGACGCTGTGCAAGTTTCTAATCGGAACCATATGTCTATTTTAATTAATTAAAAAGTTAATTAACGAATTTAATTAATTGACCAATTGATCGTTACGATTAGCCCCTATAATATGTCCCCCTGGCCGTATAACTCACCTCCACAAGCTGGCATGAGTGTAACTTTCACGGCTTTTTTAAATAAATCTGTTTCCGAATAAAAACTAACACTCGGTATATATATATATATATATATATATATATATATATATATATATATATATATATATATATATATATATATATATATATATATATATATACAGGGTGCTTCACGAAAGGTGGACAAATTCGATATGGCGACAAACTACGCGTCGCAACAAAAAAAAAAAGGCTTGTGTCGTTTTTGGTCCTGATCGAGGGGCCTATTTAGGAAAATTATTAAAGTCCGGGATAATTAGATTCTTAATTATTTTTGCGCAATTAACTTTTTCATATTGGGTTTAGGGGCATGGTTTCAATTAGAAAATTGCTCAGCATCATCAAAAAACACTAAATCAACAAATTTCAGAACGATAGAAGGCACGCGAAGCATTTTACGGCTTTCTGAAAAACCGCACAAATTCGACGGGTTTTTAAGTTTCGGTTTACTATCGGAGCGCATCTCGGCCCCGGCGGCACCACGCCCCGTGGAGAAATAGTGCAAACAGTTTCTGCTGCGTCGCGCGATGACAGCGCACCAGAAGTTGGTTGCACTATCTATGCTGCGCCCGTTTTTGCGTCTGCGACTGTCGCCGCCTGCAGAACGCGCGCCGCTTTTTGAGTCGAAACGATTGTCTGCTAAAGACGCTCGGCTCTCTGCGCCGTATGCTCTTTCGTTGGCGGCAGTAGGCGTCCCGACCGCTTGCGCCATCTCTTGTCTCCCGTGCGAAGCGGCGCCGTATTGTTTAAAGACCGGTGGCTTCACTACGTTTCTAGAGGAGCTAAGCCTTTTTCTTTCTTTACTTTTTCTTCAGTTAAATTTGCTCTTTGCAAATTTTACAAAAAAGAAAATGCACCATCTGAGGCAACGCTGCACGAAGTCGTAGCGCGATAGGTTAAGAAACCAAATTTTGCGGTCGATTGTAAAGGGCCTGTCCGCTCCTTGAATCCCCCAGTAGATGCAAGGACAAGCGTGCCTTCTCGGTCGTGCGCGCGGCAATATAACTTGCCTCATGTTATGATCCAGCTTCTTCGCAATTTGAGGTCTTACTTAAAATTAGAGATGCCGCGAACCACCCTAGGTTCGAATTCGAAAGGTTTCGATATTTTCGAACCGAACTGATGTTCGAATTCGAAAGGTTTCGATATTTTCGACCGTACGGAGGTTCGAATTCGAAAAATTCGCAACTTTCAAAAATCGTGGAGTTTCGAATTCGAAAAGTTCGAAGCTTTCACGGTTTCTAAAAGTTCGGGTTCGATTATTTCGAATATCTTTTTACTTGAGGTTCGAGAAATTCGAAGATTTCGAACTTTCCTAACTTGAAATTCGAGAGATTCGAATGTTTCGAATTTCTTTGGATCTGAAATTCGAAAAATTCGAACGTTTCGAATTTTTATAGACATAAAGTTCGATAAATTCGAAGATTTCGAATTTCTTTCTACATAAAGTTCGAAAAGTTCGAAGGTTTCGATTCTCTTTTAGGGCTAAATTTGAAAAAAAAACTTCGAAGGTTTCGAATTTCTTTCAAGTCCAAGTGCGCAAAGTTCGAAGTCCGGTTTTCATGTTCCGCCACAGTTTCAGTTTCAAATAACGTTTTCACGCCTCACTGGTTTTCACGAAATCAGGTTTAGAAAAGTTCGGGTGTGATATTTAGACTGCGCGAAGTTGGTCAGGCAATTAAATGAGACGACGAGTGTCCCGGATGTGCTGGAATATTTGCCAGTGCAGAGTGACGTGTGACCATAGATCAGTAATTGTGACCGCCAGCCCGGGGGGGGGGGGTCATTAACGTGCATCACGAAGTAGTGATCACACGAACGCACTGTTTAACGATACTCATCCAGTTCGAAACGGCCAGGGGCAGGCAGGTGGTTGAGGCTCAGAAAAACCTTGAAGCGATCTGGCAAACTGCCTCCCTACCCCTTGCACGCTGGTAGTAATCCGATCGAACGCCGCCCGAGTGACGCTGGCATATAGTAAGTTTAGTTTGTACATGATGCAAAATCCTGAGACTGGGAATGAAATTTGAAAGAAAAAGTGTAAGAAGACAGAAAAAAGGGGACAGGACAACGCCTCAAACTCAGCTCTGGGAATGAAATTTGAAAGAAAAAGGTCTGCTAAGACAGAATAAGAAGACAAAAAAAGGAGACAGGACAACGTCTCAAACTCAACTCAGCTGAAAACTCAGCTCAGGACAACGTCTCAAACTCAACTCAGCTGAGTTTGAGACGTTGTCCTGTCCCCTTTTTCTTTCTTCTTACACTATTTCTTGCGAATTTCATTCCCAGTCTCGGGATTTTGCATCATGATCAACATACACCAGCTCGCCTGCACCTTGACAATTTTTTAGTTTGTAATTGCTTTGGAGGTTTATTTTCCGGGACGGAAGAAACGCCGAGCAAAAAGCACAGAAGCTGACACAACTTGAGGTCGAGGAGCGTTCTACCATACCAGTGGCGTCGGAAGAGGAAAAACGGGGGGGGGGGGGGAGGGGGCTCCAGTCTCCCCCCTCCCCCCCAGATATTTCGGACTGTTAAAGAAAACAATACGGGGAAAGAGGGCATGGTCGAGCTTATTTTAATCTGAAATTATTTATGCATATGTATAGCTACTGTCGCTCTTCACTGCATAAAAGATCGCGTAGATGGTCATTGTTAGAAACTCGTTGTCAGAAGGCACTACTCGTCACATGCTCGGTGGTTCGGAAGTTCAAAGCTATGTCTTTTCGACCTAAATAACTGTGCCATTGGTAAAAAATAATAAATAAATAAACATAACAATAAATGCAAAAATAAAAAGCTGGAGAAAAAAAACTATCAAGAACCCGCCGGAAGTGTTGTATTCTTGCATATTCAGAGGCCCAGAACTACGAAACAAGTTTCTCCTACCAAAATGTGTACAGGCTAAAAGAAACACGTCCCAAAAACGTAAAATGAAAAAAAAAAAATAAAAATGATTTTTTTTATGACGTGCTGAATCTGAACAATTTTAGAAATCTTTCCCCATGAGTTAATTTATTCCTCAACGTGAAAAAAAACAATAAATACATTATTTTGTATTCTGCAGATGGTAATGATATGTACTGTCTGTGGTGTTAATTTAAATGCGATACCTCAAACAATTTAGACGAAAAAAATTACCAAGTTTAGGGCATAATTGCCCGTAGATACATGTTTGGATATTTCTTCGAAACTCGTCTTGAACAACAATAATCATATCTTAAGACGACACTTACCTAGGCTATACATAGATCATTCTTAAAAAGTTTAACATCTCTACCATAAATAGCTTCGGCTATAGCGCGCTTCAAATATGGCACAAACGACAATTGTCAAAAACCCGTCGTCCTTCCTCGCTCCTTCGGGAATCTATTTCTTTAAAACCAAGCATGCCAGATGATTGAAATAAACGGCATTGTCTTTCGCAAGGAATGCGGCACCGCATGTAAAAATGCGAAAAAAAAAATTACGAATGTACCTCACTGCTTGAATCCAAATGAAACCGCCCGCCGGTCTTTCGAAGTTCGACGAACTTCGAACTTTTACCCTAAAAGTTCGAAGTTCGTCGAACTTTTGACTTTTCAGGAATCGAAAGTTCGACAATTTTCGAATTCTTTAGATTAATAAGTTCGAAAGTTCGAAAATTATCGAATTTCTTAGCGTAAGAAGTTCGAAAGTTCGAAAAGCTTCGAACTTTTTAGTGCAAGAAATTCGAAAGTTCGAAAATCATCGAATTTTTTAGTCTATCAAGTTCGAAAGTTCGACAAGCATCGAATTTTGCAGCGTAATAAGTTCGAAATTTCGAAAAGCGTCGAACTTCTTAGTTTAACAAGTTCGAAAATTCGACTTCCGTCGAATTTCTCGATATGGAAAGTTCGAAAATTCGAAATCTTTCGAACCTTTCGAACCGCTTGATTCGATCATCGAACCTTCGGTTCGAAAAAGTTCGCGGCATCCCTACTTACAAATTGAAGAATCAGTAAGTTTTTTCTCAATGTGATGATTACAAGCAGGTACAAAACACACACTCATCATTCTGAGCTTCAAAAACGACGTTTGGGGTCTCAAACCGCTCGTGTTAAAGTGAAAACAATTGCTCTCTCCTTACAGCACACGTCAACGACAAAATTAAAAGGGCCCGACGCTGGTTTTATATCATGATCTCAAAGCATTATTTTTGCTCGCGGTATTTTTTAACATATGTCCATGCGTGTGATGATTTTCGTCAGACAGTATGATATCAACGCAAATACAAGTCGTTTTTTTCCAAACCTTAGCGAGCTTTCTTACGTCTTCCGTGTAAGAAATAATTACAAAATCTAAATCTTATCATCGCTCACACGATTCAAACTATAGCAGACGGCATACTAGTAATTCCGTGTGCTTTCGTCATGAGTTTGTCGTCTTCAGCAGGCATCATGAGACGTCTCGAGGACCGAGTTGTCGTCCAAAATATTTCAGAAACAGCCGATTCTCGGCAAGCTTGTGCAGTAGTGTAAAATCTGGGCTCCCTATATCTACTCTTTTCAGGCGTATAAATTCCACGTCCAATTCTTTACCGTTTCTTTTTTTTTGAGCAGAAATTCAGTTTTTGCATTAGACCATAACAGCACCCCAGCAATGGTTTGTTTGGAGCGGTGTCGTCACACTAAAGTCCGGTGCACACCCAAGACCGCTGTCGGATCCGACATTCGATTTCGGCAAGAAAACCGGTCCGGAGAGGAGGAAACGTCACGTTTCGTTCCGATGGCTTTTGATTTTGACGGACGCCTTGCTCGGTCGGCCTTCTGAGGTGGAAATGAAGAAACCACTGGAACAGCCAATTACACACCTGCGGGAAGAGAGTGGAAAGGGTGAAAGGCTTTTTGCGCGCTCGGGGGCTCAGGCGGGTGATTTCTGACCAGGAACCAGGCAGGCAGAGGCGCACTACAGATTCACGTTCATTAGGGTCCTTAGCTCGATGTCGCTCGTCGACGTCACCAAACTGGCCTCGCGGATCCAGTTTGGCCGTGCTCCGGCAAGGACCTTGCGGGAGCACGCGCAAACTGGATCCGCTTAGTGGATTCTGCAAACCGAAATCGGTCTCAACTTTATTTTTTTTTTTTTACCGCGAAATTGGATATCGGATTTGACAGCCGATTTCGGTTTGCACAGGCCTTATCAAGGTCAATTGCTCGCTAGGTGAACCAAGAAACGTCGCGCACCCACCCAAACAAACGGGCTGTGTTCCAAACCTACCCGAATAGATCCGAGTTACTCAGGCGGGTCCTGTCAAGTGGCAACACGGATAGAGGAAAGTTGTAGGCGGGTAGGCTTTCGAACGCCAAGGTACAAAACCGTTACTATGGAGTAAGGGCGAGTAACTTTCGGGGCACGGCCAAGGTAAGCATAGGAGAAACGGAAGCATTTCTCTCCCCATGATCATGGTGACTGTAGGGAACGAGCACACCTTAACACGAGCCAATGTTACTAAAGGGTGATTCAAGGGGCGACCAGCTCTTAAATCGACCGCAAATTCGGTTTCTTAACCTATTGCGCTAGGATTTCGGTACAGCGTTGCCCACAGATGGTGCATTTTTTTTGTAAAATTTGCAAAGAGCAAACTTACCTGAGGAAAAGTAAAAAAAGAATGAAAAGGCTTAAATCATATGGAAACGCAGCGAAGCTACCGGTCTTCAAACCATAGGACGCCCTATGGTTTGAAGACCGGTGGCTTCGCTGCGTTTCCATAGGAGCTGATACCTTTTCTTTTTTACTTTTTCCTCAGGTAAGTTTGCTCTTTGCGAATTTTACAGAAAATGCACCATCTGTGGGCAGCGCTGCACAAAATCGTGGCGTGATGGGTTAAGAAACCGAATTTTGCGGTCGATTCGAAAGAGCCTGGCCGCCCCCTGAATCACCCAGTATAGATGACCTCAGTTGGGGAACTCCTGCGGAGAAGGATACCCCCTCACTTACCTCAGTCCGCTTCCCGTTGTTCGAAGCGCCATCTAGATTTTTGTTTCAAAACAGTGCGTTCCACAGGTACGGTGGAACGCCATCAAGACGCTGTGCTTCGAAACGCACGTATTCCATAGAATACGGTGCAGGTACCAAAGCAGTCGTCCGGCGCGTTGAGCGACGGGAGGCGAGCCGTGGTGAGACAACGGGTGCTCTGCACGTGCAAGCAGCGTCTCTGAGCAGTTCCGTAGCTGAGCTAATTAACCTTGACACGGGCGGAAGATCCCTTTTGGTTCTGGGAATTATTTGCTTGCTTTTAAAGGACGCGGCACGAATCTCCACGAAGTTTCGCATGTTGTGCGCTTTAATCGCTATTTTGTGGTGCAATGCGCATACAGTGGCTGCGAAAATGTTGTGTTGCTCAGTGGACTGCATAGTTTTGATTTGGAATATCTCCGCGATATAAATGATACCCCGGGCCGAAGCCGTCGAGCGTGGCCAGTTGCTCACGCGATTTCATCCCCGCATTAGGAATAATCGCATTCATTTTAAATCAAGAATCCACCCATTCAACTCTTGCGGAGAACTTAGTAACTAGCAAATAAATATTGATTGAAAGTATAAATATTATTTGCCACTTTCGAAGATTCGAACGTCGAAAAATATAAATAAACGCTTTATACTTAAGTTGGGTGCCATGGCTTAAGAAATGCCTTCTCAATTCGTAGACGCCAGGTTTTATACGAAATTACTACTGGATAAGGATATTTAATGATAAAAATAATTATTGTGACTATTATTATTTCAGCATTCTTAAAGCAACATGCAACCTTCGCTCACTTTTGAAAAATTTGCCATTTTTTGACGTTTTTTCGTATTCCTTAGTGTCGCTTTTACTATGGATTTAGTTCACTTACTTTAATATTCGGGCGCTTGCGCGCTCGTAAGCAGACAGTTTATGCGTGACAGTCTTCAACGGAAACACCATCTAGAAGAACCCACTAACTAACTAAAAAGAAGTGTAAATTTACGTCTCTACATGCCGGGGGGGGGGGGGTGGAGTGTGGATTGGGACGTTTCGACAAAGAACTGAACCTGGTGATCCATAAGGCAACACTTTGCCTAAAATATCCCTAAAAAATTAAAGACAGAAACCTTTTTTCTTTTATGCATGCACAAAGCGTTTATGACGCGTTTGAAGAAAGGCGTACAGCATATTTGCAAGAAACAAGTGATATTATTCTCTTCATGGCAAGTCGTTCATTACTCGCTCGCATCCTCATTCACGGCGACGTGTGTCTGCATGAAATGTCCCAGGAGTTTCTGCGTGATCGGCAGGGAGTTGGACTCGCTTTCTTAACCTTATCGCCTGGGTTAGATAATCTAAAACAGTCTTTCCACGTCTGCGTCTGAAGCGTCTCCACGCGTATGTCCTTAACGGAATTACTGCGCTACACCGACGTTGCTACAATCACCTCATCTCCACTCATCGCCGAAAACACACCCTTGGCGATATGACGGGAGAGGAGCGGCGCAATCGTTCACGCATGTTGGCTTTATCACAATGACGATATTCCCAGTCGTCATGCACAACGCAAAGTTCGTTGTTTGCCGAGCACAAGCACAAGCAGCATAATCTCTTCGCACCCCTTCAGCGAATCACTTCCGAACTAAGCTTATCGTTTTTCCACTTTTAGTCAGCTAGACCCACTCACGGCGACAAGCACTCCACGACGGCATGCATGACGCGCAGTCGGCGTAAACGACAGACAGACTCGCTCGTCCCGTTCAGGAAATAGTTTCAAAAGGCCTCAACTGATTTTCCGTTCGTTGATCGCCGCGCATACGCAGAGCCACCCCTCCCCTGGCGAGGCGCGTCCACACTAGTGGAGCGTACGCGAGAGAGACGACGCGGGAGGTTGGTGCGCATGCACCAACCTCCCCATCGTTTTGCGCTTTGTAATGTAAAAATGTCCCGGAGGTAAACGAGCAGGGTACTATGCAATTGTTGTGTAGTCGAACGCAACAGCATCGTATTAAGCAGAAAGTGAAGGATGCCTCTTGCGGAAAGATGCACATTCGTTTCCAGGAAGGGGACTCCAGAAATATCGCCAGAAGTGTGAATCACCAGAAGATGTACGGAGGACAGGGTTAGTTATTGTTTCCCTGTCTTGTCGCTTGGTTCAGTAAAGAGCCACTACGCTTACTGCAGCGTTAATAAGTACTTTTCGTAGTTCGCACGCAAGAGCATGTAAGAGTTTTGCGTTTCTTGAAAGAGCAGGGCTGTCACCTTGCTTGCGGACAGATCTCGCGCCCTCAGGGCTCTCAATCAGCAGTTGACGATCTAGCAGAAGTGCCTAATATAACAGCCAGGATGGCTCCCGTGGATACCGATAAAAGAAAACCGAAGATACAGTTTTTATTTTGTAAACATCTTTATAATTGAGAGCTAAGCTCATAGCTTACCCGTCAATTTCGTTCCTCGATGCTTACAAGCAGAAGGCAATTAGGCGGCCAAGGACATAAGAGAGGTAAACTGAGGCAGGCAATCATGCCACGCATTGGGCACAAACTTGAACGCATAGATGGAAAAAGAATTGGCACTGGTGAATGTACCCTTGCTTTATATATATATATATATATATATATATATATATATAACTGAGAGGAAAAGCAAAACCCTTGATGAAACAGCAACAACGGGTGGTTTTTATTCTTCGACGTTTCGGCCGGAGTCCGGCCTTCGTCAGGAAGAACTTTACAGATGAACGCGGGTGGTATTTATGCAATGCTACGGTCGGGTCAAGTTTCAAAAGCGGCGGGATGACGCTTGCAGTTTCCAAAGGAGCGTAGGAAGAGTTCCAGATGGGCAAACGTTTACATACAATGCTACGGTCGAGTCCAAATTTCGGCCCCGCCGGGCCCCGGACCCATTTATATATATATATATATATATATATATATATATATATATATATATATATATATATATATATATATATATATATATATATATATATATATATATATATATATATATATATATATATATATATATGTTGCTAAATTATGTAGTTAGCCATCATCAGGCATACTTGATTTGCAAGGGAGGTTAGAAAATTAGAAACTAGAGCATTTCTAGATTGACCAATATGGAGCGTGCTGGCGATGGTAGAGGTTTAAACAGAAAGTAAACGAAATAGTGACGAAGATAGGACACATCTCCAAGGTAAATAACTGAAAATTTATCACTGAAATTTAAAATAAAGTATTTCTCGCAGAGAGAAAAGGTAGAGAGATAGGTAATATTTAAGACCTATCCTGTTGCAGAAATTCTAGATTTATGAGGTATAACTCTGCTTAAACACCAAATGAAACAAAATATCATAAAGAAAACTTATTTGTTGTCGCCCCTGTGTTCAAAGGTTTAATTCTGGGATAACATAAAAAAGCTTTAGAGATAAGAGCGACATTATTGGCGCCAGTTTAAGGTGATGGGCGATAACTGTTTGACTTATAAAGATATATTTTTTTACTCTCGCTTGTACCTGAATTACGATTCTATCACTTTGGCGGCAGCGGTATATGTGCGCAAACACAACAAGGGTGACTTGTAAAAAAATTAGATTTGTTATTACATCGTCGTAATATACCTGGGAAGAGGTGACCGGTAGGCGAGTTCAACTTCGCCTTCGGTTTTTTGGACGGCTTGCCTTAATGTTGCGGTACGGCTCTGCATGTCTCGTTATTGACCTTATTCTGCATGAATTAAGACACACGCGGCATTCTTACAAGAGCCGGTAACTCCGGCTTTCCAAGAGCACTTGCTTATGGTCACCAAGTCTTGGCGACCACTCAGTTGAACGCGAAAAGATAGTTTAAGCACCTCAGCATCCTCATCATTGTTTCAACAGCTCGGACTTCTAAGGTCGAGAAAGACCATAAAGGAAGACAACATTTATCTTGAGGGCAGATCTCTTAGGCGACGTTGCCTTAGACTTTACAAGACGCACTTCGTTGCCGACAAATGTTATTCTTCCTGAATTGGCCTCTCTACCCCCGAAGAACTGGCACAAGCAATCTTCCTTTGAGGAGGTTCGACTCCTAAACAAAATCACAGATTTAGAGCAGGACGAAAGCCACGATATTCAGCACGCTGCTGGCAGCACTACGGGACAGGCGAACGCCGCATTAGGGCGAATTTGCACCACGGCGCAGCGTTACAAGCATCGCTCCAGCGCGCCCTCTGGCCGAGCATGAACGGTCCCCGCTGTCAGAGTGGACCACACAACTTTCGGCACGGAGGCCACGTAAAACAAGCGATTGTGCTTATTTTAGGCCTCGTATAATTTAGGTACACTCAGCGATTCATGGTGCGTCATCCTCCCTGACATACTTTCCTGAAATTTCGCCATGAAAATCTTCAAAGGCAGGCTGCCCGTTTTCGGTCACTTAAACATGCACAAAATGCGGGCGCACCAGAAATGCTCTAGGTCCCGGAAGTTTCGCTGTTGCTTGTTTTCGTTTGCCCATAATAATATCATGTATTGGTGACTCAAGCCAAATGCACGGATCCTAGCTGCTAGAGCAGAAAGCTCTAGGAGACAGGTTCGATATCCAGCATTCTCGAGCGGTTATAAGATATTCGCAGCGTCTGGCGGTCAAAAGACGAAGCCGTGAAAGTAAGTTTTAAAACCAAGCGATGGAAATTGTCATTTCGCATTGTTGGAGCCAAGGAGTTCTTCAATAAGATCAGGGCCAGGCCAGGACAGGAAACGAAGGACGACTCCAGAGCAGGAACATCAAAAGAGGGGAAGGTGTCTCGCGATAAACTCGGTTTAATACATATGTAGAGAAGTATATGCATCATCCGAGAGCACACTCTTGTAGCCTCGGGCTGCTCCTTTAAAGGGTCACTTTGCACTACCACCAAGATCTGCACAGCGGCGGCTCCAGGCGGGCTCACGCCCGACACCTTCAACGCTCACCGCAGCGGCCTCCACTCGCTGCAACCCAGCACCCCTTGTTTGCGTGCATCTGCCGGCAGCGGCTAGGGATAGGCTCGACACTAGAGGCGCCAATCCATTTTCAGACTGGTTTCTTCGGCAGGTAAGTTAACACACTCCTTAGCGGGTTCCGACTTCCATGGCCACTGCAGGAGTCCCTGCAATTATGTTCGCCAATGGTAACGAAGCATTCGTTCTTGGAGTCCGAGCCCCGCCCGGGTCTTTCCCTCGCGCACACGCCCATCTCGCAACAGCAGGCGTCTTTTTTCCTTGTCACTCCTGGGCCAGCCACCATCGTCGTCGAGTCTGGACTGAAGAATAGAGGCCTTCCAAAGACAAGATAGATTTGGGCTGATCCTTCAAACGTTCTTCGCTGAAGAGGATAAAGCGCCTTCCACACTTGCAACAGAGTACGACCGAGAGAGACAAGACCGGTTTAAAGCCTCTTGCGACGGCGTAAGACCTCTTCCGCAGCAGCGCATACGGTCCGTCCGCTGTCGCAAATGAGCTTAAAACCTGTCTTGTCTCTCTCGGTCGTACTCCGTTGCAAGTGTGTGAACGGCGCTTTAACCCGAGGACTCTGTCAGCTGGAAAGGCCAGGCTTAAAGGGGCACTTAAGCGGAATCGGAGACCGTCTACTTATTGTCATAACTCAATCAATGGGCTCAGGCATCCTACAAATCCCAAAATTACATTCAAGGGCGGCTGAATTTCCTGTTAAACATAAAATCAAAGATCGTGCCCCTGCCCCCTTTCTTCGCCGTGGCGCAGAACACCAGGGGGCGCCACCAGACGGGAAGGCAGCAGGGAAGGGCAGGCGACAGCCAATCACGGGAGATGGCCTCCCGGCGGACAGAATTTTTTGAATACGCGCGCCTACGAAAAAGTGTCTCGCCGGTAAGCCGCCACTCGTGATTGGCTGTCGCGTGTCCTCCCCTGATGCCTTCCTGTCCGGTTGCACCCTGGTGTTTCTGCGCCACGGCGCAGAGACGGGTGCGATACGATTGTTGATTGAACTTTAAATAGGGAATCGGCCACTCTTGAATGGGATTTCGGTTTTTTGAGGATGCTTAGAGACCGTAGATTGAGCTATGGCAATAAATAGATGATCTCAGAATCTAATTGAGTGCCCCTTTAACCTCTTGCCCAGGTGTCGTGCCATCGACACGGCGCCTGGCCAGTCATGTACGGCTCCAGAGGGCCGATCGCCGACTGTAAATGGGGTGACACTACCCCATCCGGGGGTCAGAGGTGTGTGAAAGGAAAGAACCTGACCTCCACAAAGGCCTATCACAGCAGCATGCACGTGGAGACTCTTCGTTAGTGTCGTGGCGTTCTTTTTGTTGTTGGTAAAACGCAGAAGCGAGCAATTTTACACGGTCGACCTCATAAGCGAAGATGTACGAGGGGGCGTATTTTGGAAGGACAAGAAATGACGCCGAGATCACTGCGGTCGCTGCGCTGATTCACGGGTAAATGCGTGTAATCCAGGGGTTTCGACTCGGCGCAGGTTGGGAATTTCAAGCTCACAACGGTCCGGATACTGTTATTTTCGGAAAGGCTCTCCATAGTGTCGGTAGTTTGGGGTGCAGCCAACACAGATTCCTCCCTCTCCCGCTCTCACTGTGCGTGCGTGGAAGCCTGTCCGAAGACTTCTTTCTTTCTTGTAAGAGGGAAAGTGAAAGCAACGAGCAAACGAATGGTGTGAAAGAGCATGGCCATCATCGTGCACTGCGCCTCGGCTTCACAAAACCAGTGCGCTCCAGTCCAAACCAATTCAAACTAAGTCACGACCGTCCCAACGAAGGACGGATGCATGCACGATGGCTACATAAGCTAACGCGTTTAAATAAATGACCGAATGAACGGAGCGAAAGAGCACGACGGGGAGAACCACGGCGCGTTGAAATCGGTCCAGACCAGTTAAATCCAGTACAAAAAAACCGAGCACAATCCAGGGCCGTCCATACAGGACAGTTGCAAGCAGCAAAGCAATAAAATCAAAAGCACTTACAAATTTTAGAAAATTTGTAATTTTACGTGCTAAATTATTAAGGGTATCTGGCACTTCATAGGGGGCACTGATAACTAATTTCGACCCCTGGGGATCTTCTGGCGCGCAAACAAAAACTCGGTTACACGGAGCCTTTTCCGCAAAGAGCCTCCGTCAGATTGCGGGCATCTCAGAAAGGATCGAAACCCCGCCACCGAGGGGATTCGTAGCCTATTTGTGACGCTTAAACCTAAGCTTATTTCGTTTTGCAGCTTTTCGGTGCCACTTTGGGGTACTCGGCCAAAGTTGCGCTCGGCGGCATCTGCCGGAGCCATTTCAGCAGTTAATCTTGATGACTTCTCAAGTGCCGGTCCGTCTTAAATTGGAATAAATAACGGTATGTACAGAACTCAAGTTCCAGCCTATGCTCCATTGGGCTCTCGGCCACTTTGGTTGGCATAGACAATAGACCCTTTCCGGAATTCAGTCGTCAAGTCGGTAATCAACTTGTATCTTATCGGGCACCGTCACTTTCGCGCGTCAACGGCAGGCGAGGAAGTGTTAAACGTGTAGTTCTTTCTCGATCACTTTCAGTTTCAATGGTGACTAAGATACAACCAGTGAGAACAAAGCTCCAACCCACACTGACACCTCGATCAAATTCTATACACCAAGGAGCTTTAGAGCAGATTGCGTGCCGCCCACAGATTGACTGAATCTGAGTAGAAATGAACGCTTACGTAGCTCTTGCGTTCAACTCCTACGTCACATCGTACTAACCCCGGAATGCATAGACCGATTTATCGTGGGCAGCACCATTTTGAATTCTGTGGCACCGTCTAGCGAGCGTCAGGCTCCGTGGCCATGTTGTGCGGTTAGAAACGTTGACGATAGTTCTCTTCGAGGTGCCGCTCCCGCGTTGGGTGTGCTGTTGACTGCTCTAAAGTGCTGGGTGTCCAACTTCGGGCCCATCTTGTGTTCGTTTGTTCCGCGGATAATGCTTTTGAACTCATCGGGAACTTTTTTGCCCCGCTTTATGGCACCCGCCAGTGCGGTGATGCCGAGAAGATCAGCACTGAACGCGCCCCCGATGGACATCGGATGATAGTAGTTGAAATATTTTTCCAACTAAGAGCTATTGACTATTCTTTGGGGTTTTATGTCGTTTTAGATGCAGTACACCAAGAATATTTTTGACTTTTTGTGTCGTCCACAACTAAAAAATATGATGTGAACAATATACTTGAGTTGAGCGCGTTGGTGATAAAGTTAAATACAGAAAGAGTAAAACATGAAGAACGTAAAATGTGTTGTTTTGTCCGCCCTTGATGTTTTATTCTTTCTTGTATATAATGTGAACAAGGAAGGGCGCATTAAGAGCGTTGCAGGTTGCAGGGAACGATCTAAGGCAGCTCCCTCCGACTTGCAGAGTTTTATAAAGGTTTTAATTGAGGATCGGAGTCGACGAGCGTGTCCTTTGTCTAGAACTAAAAACAGCGAAGTTGAGATGGGTTCATTACTGAAGCGAGTCGATCAATGATTCAACGTTTCAAAACCGATGCATGAGCATGTTTTCACAATGCCAATCGAAGCTATCTTTCCAGCGACGTTATGTACTAATTTGCAAAGTAGGAATAACAAAGTCGCTTTGTGACGGCCCGTACGAAAATGTCAGATTTGGCTCTGATATATTTTATATATGGCCATATATGATAGTATAAGGAGTGAGATATGGCCATATCGAGCCATATATGGAAGAAGGTATACGGCCTTATCTCGCCATATAAGTGGGCAAATACTGCCAGATGTAGGCATATAAGTGCGTAAATACGGCCATATAGCGCCATATACGCGTGCAAATATAGCCCCTGATAATAATATATTGGCCCGTTTTGGTCGTGCAAGGAATATGTCATTTGTACTCGCCAAGACACTAGTTGATTGATCTATATTGCATGAGTCTCATGTAAGTGGTTAACTATTGCTAACATCCTTAAAGTGAAGTTATTCTAGGTATTTGGACCAATTAATCAATCGCGCATTTTGAAGATTGAACGAAAAATGAGATTTGGTTGTATGTTTGACGTGTACCAATATGACGAAGTGCATAAGATCAGAACGCGAGTTAATCAAATAATGGACTTTAGATCGCAGCTCCTAAGCGCCCGTTTCCGAGTTCAGCGTTGTCAGCGTCGCCATCGGTGTAACCGCCCCGCTAAATTTAGCGAGAAATTGAATTGGTACATGTGTCACGTGACGTGAATTTTCCCGCTTAATCTAGCAGTGAAACTAATTTTGTTCATGTTTCCCTGCTAAATTGAGCGGGGAAACACGGACCGTTAGATTACTGAAGTTGCAAGACGCTATACTTTCTCGTCGCGAATCCTTTGCCCTTCGAAGGGTCGCGTAGCCGTTGCGCCCGGTGTATACCCTACACAGCATCTTTCAGAAACCGTTCGCGCAGCATCGCATGCGTTTGTTTGCGAGCGTCGGAGATTCATCGTGTGTTGAAAGTCGGACGATGTGCTGTCCGTAGTGTCTTTTATGTGTAACTCGTTTGTGAAAAATTTTGAAGTTTAAAAACGCGAATCTAACAGTGTACAAATAATTTTAAATTTATTGATAAAAATAGATATATATACATATATATTTATTTATTTGTGGAAATCGTGCGCACAAAATAGTCGCGCTTATTTTTTCATTTTAAAATATAATGTGGGTTATACGGCGTAAAACACAGTATCTTCAAACTCGCATCGTTTTGGGTCACTTTTGAAATGGACAGCTTGTTTGGAAGTTCAAAAGCTGGACGTCATAGAGCTGTATGTTCACTCGGTATTGACAGCAGGGTAGACGCTATGCGTGTTTTAGGCCAATCGTGTCTCCGGTTAGGGTCACGTGCCTACTGTCTAGAAGCTGGTGATAAGGCAGAACGCGGCACCTGCCTCGAGCCCCAAGGCCACACGTAGCATTCACTGCACTATGGGTACAAGGGATAAATCCTCTCGTCGGGGCCATTGTTGGGATCAGGACCAGGTCCTGGTTGGGATGCCATTAGATGAAAAGCCTTTTGTGTGTACACTCCCGTTTTGGCCTTTCCTTCTCTTCTTTTCTCTCTCTCCCTAAGCCGAAAGCGTGGAAGAAGGTGCGTGGTCACGTGGTTTGACGGATGGCGCATTAGATGTTTGCAATCTTGGAATGCGTTTCGCGGGATCGAGTTTGGCGTGTGTTCGCCCTGCGTGGCTGCCGCGGATTTCTGCTTCTGCAAGCGATTTTTTTAAAGAAGCCCAAGCATTTTTTGGTGATGCGTTTAGTGTTCGGTTCTACAAATGACAGCTTGTGCTAAATCGTGTGGAATCTTCATGGACACCTTCCTTCTCGTTTTTGTGTTTCAGTCGTGGTTCTGCCGATGCCGTGTCGACATCTATGTCTGATTACACCTTCCAAGTCCCGTCTCGTCAACGTAAGTGCACTGCAACCTACTTCGTGACAATTGATCGTTTTCCTAAAGGTACTTTTCCAGATTACCTCTAGAATTAGACCGTGTCTATCTCCTGGCAGCCGGGAGAATAATTTCACCGAAATTCTGAAATAATGTATTTTCGACCGAAACTAGGGGTTATTCTTATACTCTGGTGCTTGTGAAGTGCCGTAGGAATATTTTTTCTGTGTGTTTTAGCTCGTTTTTGTCGCTATCGGACTCGTTCACCACGGCCGCGTTGCTCGCTCGGCTCTATGCAGCGCTCTGTGTCGCGCGCCGTGCCCACGGCGGTAGCTCTTGCAAGAACTGATTTTTCTACTTTGGTGCTTTTGTAGCATGGTGTGATTACTCTTTGTTTTGTTTTGCTAGTTTCTTTATTGTTTTTCTTTAGCAGATTTTCTGCACTACGGCCGTGTAACCGTGTTGCTCCATCGCCTCCATGTCGTACGTAGTGCCTTCGGTGTTCGTTCCTGTGCAGAAACCAGGGACTCAAACCGAAAAATATAACGTTTCGGTTTCGGTTACGGTTACCGCTTCCTGTTGATAACGGTTTCGTTTCGGTTTTTTACGGTTTCAATTTTTACGGTTTCGGTTACCGGTTACACGTTCCTAAAAACCGGTTTATTTCGGTTTTTCCAATAATTTGTTTAATTGAAATGCTAGACACCCGTTTTATAATAAAATGTTTAAAGTAGTCCCAGATATCTACCAACGTGAAATTCAAGGAACTTAGAAAAGTCTTAATACTTCTAATCGGTCAAAAGTTGCACACGTCTCTAGCTCCAACGCTTGTTCACTACATCTACTTACATTATATAGTTTGATGCCCGAGTATACAAGTTACTTCCGCTACTCGGGGATCATCGCATTCTATATAATAAAAATGAAAATAAACACCCCTATTTTAACAATACTTAAAAAAACAAGCTAGCTGGTGGTGATTCATGGTATTAAAACCCAAGTTCGGCAGTGTTTGTAAACAACCCTATGAAAGTTCCCACTGGGTGTTGGAAGGACCATTCGCATTTTCTCGTCACTATAATTTATTTCAACCTAATACACGCAGACGAGTCTTCGCCCACACTGAAGGAAGGAACACAACTATAGCCATCCTCTAGTAAAATACTGCTAAGTGGAATAAAGTAATAAAATTGGGAGGTGGGCTAGTTGGTGAAAGTCAAACATAATGTAAATGCAATACCGCAAAAGAAGTAAGACTAAAGAGAGGAACGAACAGCACACTAACAACACAGAAAGCTGTAAAAATATTGTTCGTTCGTTTCCCTAGTCTTCGTTGTTGTGCCATGTTACACCTACGTCATGTTTGCTATTCCCAAGCTATTCCCTATGGTTATCGAAGCGCACGTCTCTCGCTGGCCGATTTGTGACGCTAGAAAAATGGTGCATTTATATATAAAAAAAATAAAACAGGTGCGGACGAAAAAATTAAAATAAAGTGCGGACGTACCATATAACCATATACGTATATATATGGGTGGTTTCATCTCAACTCAGGCACGGATTTAGGGTCGAATTTTTAATTTTGACGAAAAAAATATATGTTTTGGGGAAAACCCTTTTGTGACAGGGAGTGTAAACCGCAAGTTCGGGCGATTTTCTGTTCTCGAGTTAGGGACATTTTAAGCAGCCAGGGCGCAAACTGACCTTGCTCTCGCCTGTCGGAGGTGTCATGTTTCACTCCTTTCAACTTTTTGCCTATTTTTTTTTTTGGTAGTGCAATGTAACTTTTTCGACCACTCCCAGAATATTGATTATTTATGGTCAATAATTTCATTGTGATTATTTATCTTCACTTTTGTTTTAAATATTGTCGAAGTGTGTCCCTTTGACAATATTCGTCAAAGTTTGACCAGCTCTTCCGTGTGACTTATTTGAGGTAACGTAACATATTTAGTATTTTCAGAAAGCTGAGAGTATACTCTTTCTATTGATAACAAATTTAATGTTGCGTGTAAAAGAAAAAGGGCAGTGTAGTCTCGTAAAGCAAGGACTATTTCAAAATTTTTGCAAATTGAAGATCGATTTTCTTAAAAAAACCTCCTTTTATTTGGTTGATTTTTTCTCTAGCTAGCTATTTCACTGCTTTATAAGGCAATGTAAATAGAAAATGTAATATTTTGTTTGTATGGCAGCTATAAAAGCTTGAAGTCTGATTTTATTTGACTGTTTGGTGAGTAAATCAGCTTACTCGCAAAAATACACTAATTCAAAATTGGCGCCTCTTATTCTTTTATTAGAAACCTGTGAACACACTTATTCTCTGATAAATAATTTTAACGCGATTATTTATATAAAATTTATTTTAGAAAATTTGCCAATATGACGTTTTTGGACGATATTTGTCAAAGTTTACCAGCTCTTCCGTGTGACCTATATGAGGTGTCTTAGCAGATTTAGTATTTTCAGAAAGCTTAGAGTATACTCCTTCTAATTATAACAAATTTGATGTTGTGTTTAAAAGAGAAAGGGCAGTATGTTCTCGTAAAGCAAGGACTATTTCAAACAATTTACGAATTGGAGGTCGATTTTTTGAAAAGCCTACCTGTTATTTGGCTAATTGTTTTTCTCTAGCTACCTATCGCAGTACTTTATGAAGTAAAATAAACAGAAAATGTAATAGTTTGTTTGTATGGCGGTTGTAAAAGCTCACATTTTGGTTTTCATTCATTTGCCGCCCAGTAATACAAGTGACTCCCAAAAATAAACTAACTCATAATTAACTCCTCTGAAATTTTTAGTAGCTACCTGTAAATTTCTTTAATAAAAGAAGATGCAAACGGCGGGTTATGCTAATAAAGCCCTCAATATCTGAGCGTAAAAGCCTGTGAAGCAACAATATTTATCCAAACAATATTTATTTACTTGGCACTGGGGTGATCCGCAAGGTGTTTGAGCTTCGCCCCATGTATCGACGGAAAAGATACGTAACAACTAGACTCCCGGTCAAACTTAAGTCAAGAGGGAAAAGGTCTAAGTAACCCGGCATAAATCACTGAAAATAAAAATGAAACCTAAACACATGACTAACACATTGAAGCCTTACACGCTACGAAATGCTTGTTATTTTACAAAAGAGTCCGTATGTGCACAAAATAAACTGTACTTCCTAAGCGTCAGATACTAAATCGTACATATGTATATGCACTAAATATCTGTTTGACATAAGAAAATATGACAATTAAATATTAAGTTCGGTATTTCAAACTCAAAGCCGAAAGCAAAAGGCCCCAGAGGAATTCTCTAACGATCTGCATTCCCCTGAATTGGAAGGAAGTAAGCACTGTGCCCGCACTTGTGGATACGGACTTCTAAACTTTTTTAAGTGCACTACTCCAAATTTCATTAATGTTTATGGTTGGATATTGAGATAAGTGCTAACGATAAATAGAAAACCTCACATAGGCCACAAATTCTGCTCAGCAGAGCGCCTGTGCGAAGTCCCGTTCAAAACGCTCATAGCACGAGATTCGAGTCTTAATAGCGGCCATAGAAACAATATATTACAATTTATGTTTGTAGTACCTGTTAGACTACTATATTACCTAACTGTGAATAAAGAATAAAAGAAACAAAAGGTGTTTTTTTTTCAGAAAATCGACTCCAAACTTGCTAGTTTTTCGAAATATTATTTTTGCAGGCACATGTTGCGCATTACATACTTACCGCAAACTATTCAAATTATACTCAAAAGAAAGAACTTAATTGGAGCTTTACGGTGATGTAAAGATCATAAAAATATGTTAATTACGCCACACAGCACAGCTTTCTGAACTTCGTCAAATATCGTCTCAGAGAGGCGGTTTGACAATCAAAACAAAAAACATTAAGGATCTTATGACCCAGACACTTAATTAGCATAAAAAAACATATGTCCAGAGTGTTCTTAAAAAGTTATATTGATGTAGAGTAAAAAGTAGGGAAAAGGGATGAAGTAAAATATGGCACCCCCGATAAGCTGGAAAAACGTCAGTTTCCATCCTGGCCGCTTCAACGGTCCATAACTTGAGGACGAAAAATCCGACGAACTCGCCGTTGGCGTCTACTTTTATTATAGGAATTGCCCGAGAACATATATTTTTTTACAAAAAATTAAAAATTTGACTCAAAATTCGTGCTTGAGGTGATTTGAAATCACCCATATATATATATATATATATATATATATATATATATATATATATTATATAATATATATATTATATAATATATAATATATTTATCAGTGATGTCTCGTTAATATGAACACCTCCGTTCCCGTAAAAAAATCGTCCATAATGTGAGTTGTCTATAAAAACGAAACAAAAATGCACGTATTTTCCCAGCTTGTCCCCGAAAGTGGTGCACATATAGCGGAGTATTCATATTAACGGGGTCCATATTAACGAGACATGACTGTATATATCGTACAAAACGCCAATGTCAAACCTCTGACTTTTTTTTTCTTTCTGTGTTGTTTCAAAATTGTCACTTGCGACACGTTTCAGACCAAATGAATACCAGGTTTGCTTTTCCGCCAGCTCTGCATGATGGTCAATTTACCTCGTGTCTTCATACTGGCTACTGCATGTCAGGAACATCGGTGGTTTTGATAGAACCAAGTTAAATGGACATCTGAGAATTCTAGCTTATTAGTGAATACCCTGAAGGCGAGACGTATTGAATACATGTAGGGATGTAGGACTGTGGCAAATTTAGGACTTTTTTATTATAAGCTCGACCACTGATTCCAACTAAGTATTCTTAATCCTAAAGTTGGATTGAACGGACATGTATTACCAGATGCACCGCTCGCTGGCAGTAACTCTGTCAAATGGCCACGACATTTCAAGGTCCCTTCTCCAGGTCATACTTGAGAAAAACTAATATTTTTATTTTTCGGTTAATATCGGTTAAAACCGGTTACCGGTATATAATTTACGGTTACGGTTACGGTTATGGTTTTTATAAATTTCAAATAACGGTTTCGTTCCGGTTACGGTTACTGGAAAAATTTCGTTCCTAAACGGTTTTCGGTTTCGGTTACGGTTACGGTTTGAGTCCCTGTGCAGAAACGCGCCGTAACGGCTCACCCAGCTTGCGAAAAATGTTATCCCAGAGCGATTTAGGAAACCGCATGTACGCGATTTGGGCAAGCGGCGAGACTGACGACGGCGGCCCGCTTCGCTGCCGCTCTGGTCACTCGCGCCGCGACGACGCAAGCGGCATAGAAAGCGGCGGGGAGCAAACGACCGAAGGCAGTGAACACTAAGTTTTCCTAGCAATCCCAAAGCCGTGCTAGCTACGACAGGCGGCGGTGAAGGTGAACCCGCGTGCGCGGGTTGGCGAGGTACGTGAGTCGGCGACGAGCGACGGAGATTTCTCACGGTCGCGCGTCGCGTCGCTCGGTTTTTGGATTTCTAGAAAACGTGCTGCCCGCCTTGGTCGCTCTCTCCCGTCGCTTTTATGCGGCTTGCCTCGTCGCGCGAGTGACCAGAGCGACAGCGAAGCGGGTCGTCGTCGCTTGTCTCGTCGCCGTCGCCGTCGCCCGTCTCGTCCCGTTGCTCGCTACATTGCTTGCATGATGTTCAGCCTTTAGCACACGGTACTCGGCGGCAACAAGAGCAACGGCTCGCCCCTGAGATCATACGTTTCATCTCTCTTCGTGCTTCAACGAAGCTTCTCCAACGATATCAAAAATTCGCACACACTAGCAAACGGACGACCGCTGTACCCAAGCCGTAGTCGAACCGCGACCTCGAAGGTAGCAGATCGACGGTGGCGCTCCCTGGCAAAATCGAACCTGCGGAGGCTCAGGGAATATTAGCTATTCTTGCAGTTTTGTTTAAAGAAGCCGAAAGCGTACAGCTTATGCGGTTTCAGTGCAGTGAGTTTTTAAGCCCCAGGGGGACATACATTTGGTTTGCTAATCTTTTGCCATAAGATCATGGCTAAATTGGTTGAAATTCACTAATTAACTCTTTAATTAGTAAAAATATGACATGTGGTTTCAACTAGAAACCTGCTGGCGCGTCGTCCAAAACCCTTAAATAATGTAATTTTCAGAAAGACTTTGAGCGCGTGTGAAGCGCAGTGGTGCGCTGAAAGTTACCACTCGTGGAGCAGGTACAAGGCTGGGGCTATATAAGAGACGGAAAAATTGCGCGGGCACCTTACCGAAACCGCCAGCCTTGTACCTGCTTCACGAGTGATAACTTTCAGTGCACTTCTAGGCTTCTCACGCGCTGAAAGTCTTTCTGAAAATGACTGATTAAGGGGTTTTGGACGACGCTCATCAAGTTTCTAATTGGGGTCATATGTCTATTTTCACTAATTGAAAAGTTGAATACTCAATTTCAATTAATTAGCCGACTTATCGCAAAGATTAGCCACCCACATAATGTCGCCTTGGGTGTATAACTCACTCGCACGAAACCGCAAAAGTGTAGCTTTCATGGCTTTTTTGAAAACAAATCTGGAAAAATAAAAATGAAAGCCGTTACAACGCCCTGTAATGCCGAATTAGAGCGCAGCTCCTGAGGAGGAGGAGGAAAGGGTACTGGGGGGTCATCGTGACCTTGGGGGGGGTCACGTGACCTCCCCCCGAGGTGTTGAATATGGTAAACCATATTCAACACCTCGAGCGTTATGATGATGATAGAACAAATAACGGTTTTCTAGCGTCCAGGTCATTAATGTAGCCTGACCTGCAATGATGGTGCATGCCACTCGCTTATCATTGTTTTCACACTATTCACAATTTACATTTTAATGGTACGTGGTATATGCTATATATAGATGTTTTATGTGTTCTTTTTTCGCATGTGAAGAGGTTGATAGAGATATCTTTCTAAACTTTGCAGAGCAAATAGTTGAGGAATTGTTGCCTATTATAAAATTGAGAGTCAAGCTGCAGAAAGTAAGGCAATGAACCTAATATAATTTTTTTTCTGATTGTCTGGCCTTTCAAGCTTGGCTTATGTTTGTGAGAGAAGCTTCAACCTGGTCTGACGGAAGTTGCAAGGTTATTTTTAACCGCCAACATATAGGCTTCTAGAATTTTCCTCTATCCTGTGGAATGAGTAACCTCCTCCATTTAACTCAGTGATATCGGGAAAGAACAAAGTTTGCAACAGCCTTGCCAGACGACATTCTGAGCAAAATAAATTAAGCCGCAGTATCGAGGATTCTTTCTCATTTATATTGCAAACTAAGGTGATCTTTTTTTTCAGAACACCAAGTAGCTAACTGCTAGATGATACCATCTGTGCCTTCCAAGCAGGCTGCGTCTTCCTCGTCAACTCAACTGGACGCCAAGGTTAAGAATACGTTTTGCTTTTAGTCTGATATAGGCATTGCTTCTATCCTAGCTTAGTGAAAGTATTCTTGCAGACTCAATGTAACCCTAGTCACTCCCATTGTAGAACTTACTGTGACACACCCCATTACGAAATGAAAAAGAGAGGTCACTGCGCACATCCGCAGAAGTTGAGCCAAGCAATGTGCAATAAGGTGATGAGAAAGAAAATGAAGGTAGATCCCCCACCGTTATTTCGTCTAAAAGAGCAAATGAACCAGTGTAACTGCTTTGTAACCTGACTTTGATATATGTATTCAGAAAGTATAAAACTAACCTGGAAGAAACAAGGGGGCTGTTCCCAATTAGAGCTATTCAGCTAAATGTGCTTTGGAAAAGTATTAATGGCTCTTTCAAGGTATATACAGGATGTCACAAAATTTCCAAGGTTTTTCTTTACGGAAAAATAAACTAGGCATTACCGAACGCTCATTCTCCCACCCAAAGGTAGCCCTAGAGGTCACAACCAGATGCCAAAGTTTCAGCCCGAACAGACACCTACACAAAGTTATAAGTGATTTTCTGAAAATTTTAATGGGAAAATGGAGCCCATTTTTGCCCGTTTTCGGTTCCTCGTGCCATAGAGCCCCATGTATTCGAAAACTCCGTCGGCCGCCAGTTTCCCATTGAAATTTTCAGGAAATCACATAACTTTTTAATAAGGTGTCCGTTCGGGCTGAAACTTTGGCATCTGGTTGTGACCTCTAGCGCTGCCTTTGGGCGGAGAATGAGCGTTCGGCGATGCCTAGTTCATTTTTGCGCTAAACAAAAACCGTGTAAATTTTGTTTTGTGACATCTTTGTATATAAAATTCACTGGTGGTGCATTTGATCTATTGATATATGTGGATACACACAATGTATTTAGTTTCACTGCAAAACCTTATTTTTCTAATTTTTAGTTTTTAGTTTTAGTTTCAATGCAAAACCTTTTTTATCCAATTTTATTAGGTATGTTTCGTGTTGTATGTTTTAAGTTCAACATTTAAACAGGAGATGATTTCAATGACATTACAGTTCATGGAATGATGTGGCTGTCGAGTGCTCCAACGCTGCGCCAAATGTGGGACATCTGCTAAACAAAAAAATGAAACATCCCGGGCAAGGGGGTATTCATCACTGGAAGGACTACTACCGAAGTTACTGAGCTGTACCTGGCTCTCCAAATTACAAAACTGGTAATTTCAACATATTTACCTCTAAATCTTTACAAATAATATTTTAATTATCGCACAAAAGAGTAGAAACATGGCTCAAATATTTTATAGTTTTAAGCTCCTTTCTGACTGCTCTCAATGGACTTGTAACCCTACACTGCACAGAAGAAAAGGGGGAAGGGGGCTTACATATGATTCAATTTAAATTTATATTAGAAAAACCAGCAAGGGTACCGACGCGACTAATAACACTGCCCAAATTCAGCTAACACGCACGTTAGCTGTGTTTTGAAACTGCTTACTTCGTGATACCTTTTTGCCCTTTGCCTGGATTTGAGATCTGTTTATGCCAGGAACATAAGCGGACAAGATTGGAGAGTGCGTCATAAAAAGGCGGCAGGGGCAGGCAAGGAGTATTTTGTTTTGCTGGATTTAAGCTGGGACCTGCCTCCCCAACCCCTTCGCCAAGTTGAAATTGTGGACTACAAATTTAACAAGAAAGCAATCAGAAGTTTTTCAAGTGGCTTATTGTATTCACTTCTAAGGTGTAGTTGAAGGGTGGCCACAAAACAAAATCAAGCTTGGTAATGTGGTACATTAAAATTTAAACGTAAAACAAATTTTTGCACTATTTTCTCGAAGCCTAAATTACAAACGTTTCAAGTCGTCTCATAATGCTCCTGTAATGGGGCATTATGAGCAGTTGTATATCTCTAAGGTCATCGAAGCTAGAACTTAATAAAATTTTCAGCTTTAAGTTTTTTAGTTTGTTCACAATAGCATAATTATATTGCTGGTCCTTCTTAACAAAATAGTACTTCATTATTGTAATGATCGTGGCCAGAAATAATTTATCTTCCAGCCGCAGTAAGAGCTCAATCTCATAAAAGGTACCAGTTGCATTTTTATTGGAGAAAGAAATACAGCGGGTGACCTGTTTGAACGGATAACGAAGTATCACCCTTTGTATTTGTGCATTCAAAAACGCAAGGGATTCGAAGAAACTCGCAGAGTTACAGCCGCCTGGTTCGAATTGTTTTCTTCCACTTAAACCAAGCCAAGTGCAAAAATGCCCTGTTTAACATTTTTATACTCTATTTAATGCGCGCACGCATGTGAGTTGTGCAGATCGAACCAAGTCAATGTTATTTAAGATATTGTTTTGCAGTCAGATAAATATATTTAAAATAGAGAGGTGAAAGCCTTATTTTGTGCGCGACAATATAAAATTTGATCAAGAATTATGAGGACTTCTTTTTATAATTGTTTAACAAGAAAGGGTTGCAAAGCAGAAACCTGCCATTTGTGCTCGAAAGAGTTCTCAGTAAACATCAGAAGGTCAACCCATGCTTTAAAGTGCCATTCTCTTTAAAACCTGTAGGAATAACCTTGAAAAAAGAAAGCCAGTCCAGTAAGTATGGACTTTGACTTGGGTCCGCACTGAATCGACAACATATAGTTGCGTATGTTGGAGCAATTTTATGTGGTGTGTTTCGGGTACTAGTGTCTATTACATTCCCAATTCACAATGGTAGTAGAGCGGCATTTAAAACAACTTCTATAACTTCGACTTTGAACTTTTCTTTTGTTCGCTTTCTTCCCATTCACGTTAAGCCACAATCTCAAGTATATGATTTTGGAATAGGAGGAGCGAGTGAAGTTGTGATTTTTTTTATTTTCTTTTCCCTTTCAGAGACAAAGACAACATGCTCTTTCGTTCTTCCTCGCTCACCATTCTACTGCCACCTAGATTTTCGTTAGCGAAACTGTGTCTTTCATAGAGTACGGTGGAACGCTATCTGACGCTGCGCTTGGAACGTGAGTATTCCATAGTATGCATTGCATTTTTACTAGCAGCCGTCCGGCGCGTCGAACGACGGGAGTCAGCTAGGGGTACTGCTCGTGCAAGTTGCATCTAAGAGCAGTCCTGTAACTGAATAAAAGTAATAACGCTCACTGTAGCGTTGACCTCGGCGTTTTAAGGATAAGAATCATTTGTGAACGGGCCTAACTAAGCCTGCAGCAATATTAAGTTCCATTATTTTTTTTCATAAAGGCGTCTAATGGCACAATAGATCCCAACTGCCGCGCAACCCCAAAACAGTGTTCTCTCTTAACGTAAAAATGAACTACGCGTCGGCGAAAGCTTGGTCTCCTCCCAAATGTGGCACTAGCGGTCCGAACCAGAGGCCGAAAGTTTCCGAGCTAACCCTCGGCTTCTTCAAAAGTTATAGGCGCTTTTCTCAAAGGGCCAATTAGAAAAGTAATGGGGCCTGTTACCAGCAGCTGACGCCATTCATCCTTGCATATTCGTAGACTTTGTCCGCCATTATTTTTTCATTCAAAAATTTTCGAAAATCTCTTATAACGTTTGAATTCTGACAATGGCTATCTCTGCAACTTCGTAATCTACTCCGGATCTCTAGCGCTACGTTGGGCGGAGACAGAGCCTTCAACAAAGCGTAGTGTATTTTTGCGGTAAAAACAGAGATGAAATTGACTTCTTTTTTCGGGGAAACGCTTAAGACGTCGAGCGCCGTGCCGATGCATTTTTGGCGATGCTTGATTTTCTCCATTGAAACGTAGCGTCAGCTGCGGTCGGACCTAATATAGAACGGAGTATGCACCAACACAGTGTTTCTAAAGGAGCCCGCTTCGCCCACACCAGGCGTGGGCACTGCCGCATGCGCAGAAACCGAATTCGGGAGGAGTGAAGCGTTTGCGCATGCGCAGTACCGACACCAGCGCCACCGCAGTGGCGCGACGTCAGTGAGTTGAGTTGGCCTATAAGCAAGAACCTTCTTTTTTTTTCGGTGTATATTCAACGATAAAGCGGACTTTTTATTTCAGTCTCTCCTTGAAAAAAAGCCCGATAACGTGTCACGGCGGTCGCAGCGCTGGCGCAGTCAGCTGGATTGCCCACTGTGATGACATCTGAATGTATCACTCATAGATTACACACGAACATTTGAGGCGGCACTCAATTTGAGCGTGCGACAACCAACGCATTCACGAGCTTTCCTATAGTGGCTCGCGTCAATGGCGATAATAGCCAAATCCTAACATAGTCTAAAACCCAACGCGTGCTCTAATGTGTGCGCGTGCCAACCCCAGCGCGTCTCTATGATGAATGCTGAGGACATATAATCGGCACCAGATCATGTGACCATTTGGCTGGTTTCATACATTAGCCCCACGTTCCAAGAAAATGTATGGTCAGTTCGAACCTTTTCGTTGGTTAGCTAACCAATTCACCAATATCTCCGCTTTCCTAGTAGCCCCCACGAAAGCCAACTTGACCCCGATGCTAAAAGAACCCCTAGCGAAGTCTCCCTTTAAATGTGATTATGGTTTCTCTAAACCAGGGTTCTCAAACCCATTTGGGTGTGGGGGCGAGAGAGCCCACTTTTGAAATGCTCGGAGGGACAATATAGGGCGGGGTGAGAGGGGAGGAAGGAATACTAAAACTTAAAAAAAATAACTGCGTTTCACATCGCTAAACATTAGAGTTTTTCAGCGACACCCAGAAATATTTCTGAAGAAGTGATGTCATGCTATTTGATTTTTGTGAGATAAACGTTTTGCCAGTGCCGTCTTTATATTTCATTTGTTCATAAAACTATTTTGGATTTGTACATAGGGTGATTACAGGATGTAAAATACCACCAACCAGTGACCCGAATTCCCACTGTGAAAAAGCTTGGTTCCCCTGTTGCGGCAGCTGTGACTTTCGTGCTCTCGCACAGTGCTCACAAACACTCGTGCGTTGTAGTTGTGAGCGGACATTTCCTAACCGCTTTGCTCAGAGCTTTCACTTTAAGATCTTTCGAAGGCTCTTTTCGTGTCATTTCCCTCACGTCCTTTTCGGCAGCCTCAGCCACTACGGCTAGAGCTTCTGCATCTGCGAATGACAGTTCCTTTTTTATATATGTATATAGCAATTGCTTTTGGAAATTTGTTGACCGAACGCCGCAGACGATCCTGTTTCGCAGAATTCTCTCCAACATAGTTGAAATATTGCAGTTGTCCGCTATCCTCCGAATTTTTTCACGATAAATTTATGAACATCCTTTGCTTCTTTCTGGCAACGATTGAAAAACTTACACCTCTGCGATATTTAATTGGTCTTGGGATCGTAGTACGCATCAAGTGCTGCTTCCACTTCAGTAAACGTTAGAGCGTTAGGTCTTTGTGGAGCTACTCTTCCGCAAAGTATTCAAACCGTTTTTGTTCCCAGTGCCCTGACGAGGAACGCGCGTTTCTTCGCGTCGTCCGTTACCTCGTTGCCTTCGAAGTATGCCTCCACATTGATGAGGTACGCGCTCCACTTGTTCTTGTCTTCATCAAACTCCGGCAGTTGGTGATTCATCCTTGAATTGGAGGTCTTAAGGTCCGTTCCTAGGATGGCCGAGGAATCCCCATTGCTGTGGATGTCTTGATCGTCCTGACTCCTCGCCACTGTCATAACTTCAGACCCCGGACAAGACAACACAATATGGAGCCGTGGAGCGGTTCCAGAATACTCTGATCATTTTATTTTTCTTGTTACTCTCGGTTGTAACAAAGGACCAGTCAATTGTGAGAAACCCCAAATACATTGACTGGGTCACGACACAAGCACTCAATAGCCATTTGTCGCTCAATTAACTCGAGTGTACTTTTCGTTGCCCTATTATGACCAAGGCTGTCAATGTCTTCCAATATAAACGCTTTTTGAAATCATACAAATATGGAAACACAATATTATACAACTTTCTTGTGAAAGTATTCGAGCCGCCTGCACGTTTCGCAGTGACTGTGCGCAACTGAAGCTTCAGTGGCGTACTCAAAACTTGAGGCTCTGGGCTGCAGAATTCGGAAAGAGGCAAATCCGCAGGGGCTAGAACGTGAGCCAGAGTGACACCGAACACTTTGCAAGCTAACGCCTTAACTCTGTCTATACAGTATGAAGAAAGCAAGACTGTACCTTCTTAAACGTAAAATTAACCGCCTCGACAAAAAAACAACACTCCTTGTGATTACATTGAACAACAAGCTCTTATATGCGGCGCTATGCGTATCTATCTCGATTGTTTCGATGACAGCTAGCGCCGCGATCAATGTTTTTATTCAATCCGCCGTCTGGTCTAAGGCTACGTGAATGAAGGCAGAGCCTCAGAAAGCACAGCGTCCACAGCTGAACGCATGCCTTCGTCACCGGCAGCACGTACACACACGTGACAAACAAAACCAGCATATCGCACACAGTGCCTCACGCTAAGAATGCGTCTAGATCGTTTCTTTGTTTTTTCTAGACATAAAAACATGCCGAGTAAAAAGCAATCACGGCATGAAAAATCAGTCCTTGACTACGACGGCCGAGCCGTACACGGTGGGACTCAGCACCGTGGGCATATTCAAGAACACTTCAGTGAGTTTCATCTGGTCAAAGCCTGCATTCTTGAAGAGCTGCTCCGGTCTCCTGTTGATGTGACATCCGCGGAAAGAGAAGCTCCACATCGGATCGAGCAGCGTCTGCACGACGGAGCCCCAGGTCCCTTCCGGATGGGCCACGTGCTCCAGGAATACCAACCTGCCGCCCTGGAAGAAAAGCGAACGTTCCGGATAAAAGCACGGTCATATCTCGTTATACGGGTCCCGTTAATGTGGACACCGCGCTATCTAAGCAACGTTTACGGGAACTTCGGAAATGCATACATTTTTCTCTTGTTAGTATAGGAAGTCTCACACTATGGACACTTTCTGTATTAAGGAATGGTGGGAGGAGGGCGGGGACGAAGTGGTTTATATTACCCTGACGAGGTAGTATATACTATAAAAGAATTTCCTTATCGGTGTTTTGCGTGCCACACACGGATTGCTATTCGTCTATGACTGGCTATACGGCTGCTGTAAAATGACCACTGCGTGGCTACAGAGCGAATTCGGTAGTATTGGTTGGGGAATTTACTCACTGATTGGAATACATCAGGGGTGACGTTACCAGCTCTTTGGGGTACGCGGCGGTCGGAGACAGCGCTCAAAGCGCCGAATATGACGAAGTAGATCTATGGCGTATTTAAGTATCGCATTCGTTTCTGCGATCCGACTCAGTCATGAGCGAGAATTCTGCGAAGACGCCATGACATCGCCTGCAGTTGGCCTTTAAAGGCCCGTTGACACACTTACAACCCCTTAGGACCGAGTGCTTTAAAACCTCATTAAACTCTCATACTACGAAACACTGACACGGTGGCGCCATTTATACGGTGAAGCTGGAGCTGCGTTTCATTAGAACCAAATACGATATACACAAGTATATACTTCGCCAATACTGGAAACTTCTCCGAAAACCTATGGGAGTGGCGGCAGAATGGCAACCGTGGCGCCCCTAGCGGACCTTCGCTCTTCGCAAGCATTCGACGCAACGAAAAAGTATAGGCTCCGCGACGTTATAGACGTTTGCTAGCCCCATTTTCCGATCCTAAGAGCTAAAACAATTAATTACGCGTTCAGTGTGTTTGCGCAGCGATACCCACTAATTCCAACAGCAACGACCATAAAATTATAGCGCGTATGGAAACATACATTTAGTTCTTTCTTAAGTAGGCTGAACGCCATTCGGAGTTTTATACGTGAGACTGGATCGTGTCTGTGAACCGGGAGGAGGGCTTTATCCACAAGAACAGGGGTGTCCAAACCTCGGCCCGAGTAGGCTCTCCGACCAGCCAGCGTCTGGCCGCGGTTCTTTTCTTTATGAGGCCCGACCCCCAGCCCGCCTCAATCAGACCCGCTGCTAGTGACAAAAGAAGAAGTGCGCGTAAAGAGACGGCGCCGCGACGCGCTCCAAATGGGCAAACTAAGATACCAGAAAGAACGAGAGGCGACTGCGTCGTAACACGGGTCCTGGCGCCATATTATTCATTGAACATCGTCATCACTAGCACTACCCCTCTCAGTCCCCTGCTTCCTGTCCGCATAACTATGCTACAATTTGATGGCGTTCGATCATCGTCGCACTTGTGTCCTCTCTAACTATTGCTTATTGTGAGCATTAGTTTTATCATTGTCCTTAGTACTTTGAACTGCATGAATCTGGCCAAGTTTATATGCCCTTTGATTTATGCCTGGTGATCCTACCGGAAAACCTGGTATAACGTTTCACTGCCCGGATTAAGGAACTGGAAATTTAACTGGGCTTGTTTCTGAAACCCTGAAATCCAGACTGCAGACGAGGGAATCACTTTTGAAAAATTAAAATCCAGTTAGAAACCAGATATATTTTTCTACTTTTATGATTTAAATAGCGAAAAGGTATACTGGGTTTTCCAGTAGGGGCGTTTTGTTGTCCAGAATTGTGGTGTACTGTCATAGTTAGTTTAATATAACATTTAATCTGAAGTATGCAGGACACTTAGTTTTATGTTTAACAGTTCTGTTTAAAAAAGGATCGAATGCTACACGATTGCGGTTTCTGCAGGTTAGTTATACCGCCAGGGGAACGTTTTATAGGAGACTAATCGTAAAACGATCAATCGGCTAAGTAACTAAAATATGTTAATTAACATTTGAAATACTAAAAATAAAGATTGGGCTCATATTAAAAATTTGCTGAGCGGGATTGAGTACCACTAAACCACTAAATATTATAAATCCTTGGGGCGCAGGGGAAACACGATGGAGCGCTAAAGTTACCACTCCTGCTGCAAGAGCAAGGCTATCAATGCCATAACCATGCGCGATTTTTTGCTTCTCTTATCATAGCCTGAGTGCTGTGCCTGTTTCGAAAGTGGTAACTTTAGCGCACTGCTGCGCTACCCACGGGCTCAAAGTATTTCTAAAAATGACAAACATAGTGGTTTTTCGTGACTCATGGTTTTAATTGGAACCATATACGAATTTTCACTAATTAAAACATAATTAACAAGCCTTAGTTAAAATTCGAGTCCCCCTGCACTCGCAATCCACCTGCACAAACTGCATTAGTGTAGCATTCATGGTGTTGTTTTGAACAAATATATTAAGCTTAAAAAATAAAAGACGTTCACAACTTCCTCTAACCTCGATTTAGAGCGCAGCTCTTGAGGAGGAGAGGGTACTGAGGGAAGGGCATGCCCCTCCTCCTCGTCCGTAGCCTCTCCGTTCCCCCTCCCTCCTTTCACGCGCGAAACGCGCGCCATCACGCGACGTTTCGGTGTGGTGCCGAAACATCACGTGACGTTTCGTCACGGTGATATTTCGGCGCGGTGCATTATGGGAAACGTCCCATAATGCACCGCGCGGTTACGGCGGCGGCGACGCCGCTCAAGCCAGAAACGGGCGCCTAAGAACTGCGCTCACAAAGCAACATCCTGCGTGCACTCATCTACTTTGGGCTTTTTCAACGGTTACTATAACATTCGTTTCGGTGTTTAAATGCTTATCTGGGTTGATTTGCTCAATTTGTCTTCTTTTATTATTACTCCCTTTCGTTGCGGCCTTCGAGGTTGCGAAAGATCGTCTATCCGACCACTTAAAGCTGCTTCCTCATGGAGTGAAACCGTGGAGGAATCTGGGGCACCTGATTGGCCTTTTTGATGCACGTCAGAAATGAACGCGCCTTCGGTGGGTAAAAGACGAGCCAGTGTTGCGCGTGTACATAGATGCCGCATCAGATTACGAAAACGCTGCCTCGAGAGATTAAGACGCTTTTAGCCCTCCACCACGTGGTGTTGGGGCGTGTATTTTCCGTCAAAACTAGCCTCCTTCTGTTTATCGCCAACTATTTATCGGCAGCTGCGCCCATCCTGTCGCCTTGTAAGGTGCCACCGCACACTGTCGTCGCGAAGCATCCTGAACGAGGGGGTCGTGTGGTTAACACGCGCCCCAGTGAGCCTTTTCTTTTACCGCCAAATATCTATCGTTCAGCCGCGCCGCTTGTGTTGCCTTGTAATCTGCCGCAGCAGACTGTCGCCACGAAGCGACGTGAACGAGGGGGGTCGGGTGGGTTGACACGCACACCAGCGATACAACACCCCGCGTTCCGCCACTGTACCTCCAAAAGGGCAACCCCACCGCCGTCCTTGGTGAGAGCTGTCTTCTTATCTCAAACAACAAACAACGAGCGCGAAAAGGTCATTGTCCCCTCCTGCTTGCGACAGAGCGAGACGTTCAGATAGGCCAATCAGGGCATTGTATTTGCTCCACGGTTTTTCTCCATAAATAAACGGCAATAGGCGATCCGGTTTTTTAGCCAAACATTTCTGTGACCCCCTCATCAGAACTATATTTTCAAAACTTACTTTTATGTGAGAGGTACAACTCGATCTACTTGTCATGTCGCCTCCTCAGAATCTGTGATCCCAGGAAGATGCTCGCAATTTCAAGGTCAGCGCGCCTGTCAGCCGAGTGCATGTCGCTAGAGTGCCCACTAGCTAGCAGAAGACGACCAGTAGAAGACGTGACAAGAAACACACGCATAAAAACCACAACACAACAAAATTGTCAACAATAGAGAGTTTTAGTAGATCCTGTTTTCAGGCCACGCTAATCGTAGCGGGAGCTCGCGCTGCCACTTCGATGCATGCTCTGAAGCGCGCGCTCGTAGCGGTAGCGGCCCTTTGAAAACGATCTACTAAAACTCCTAATAGAGAGTTTTAGTAGATCGTTCCGATGACTCCGATAACGACACCCGATACTCTGCCTCCGCCTTTGCGCTTATATATATAGTATCGTTATCGGGGGTATCGGAGGTATCGGAACGATCTACTAAAACTCTCTAATAATGGCCTCACAAACTCTTTGCAAACGATGCAGCAATGAGAATGAAGCGCAACTGAAAAAATCCCCAGGACACCTTAGCATTCCTTATGCTGCTGTGAATGCGAAAGCATGAATGTCGTTCTTCCGCTCTTTAGTTCGTCTGCGGTGTACTGGCGTGAACGGCCACGTTTGGCTACTGCCGAGGATGCGGCCGCCGACGATATAGATCCCTCACGTGCCACTATGTTCCCGGCGCCGAGAGCTGCGGAAGCGGCCGCAGCCGCCCCTTCCTCCAGCAACGCCTGACAAGAGAACGGCGGCAGGGCGTTTTCTTTGCGGTTACAGGCGCCGCCGGCTGAGCTCCATAGGATAGTTAAACTTTCGCATAAAAATAAGGCATTTTCGGGGCTCCCTTTCAAACCAAAACAAAAAGTTGTCGCGAATAAAAAGGAAGTCTGCTGACGGCACAAATGACTCGATGTAGATGAGCATGAGTCGAAAACATGCAAAGCAATAATAAAACTTTCAGACTTTCCACTCTGGTGAAGAAGGAAGACCAACAAAGCTGCAAGCTCGTCCCGTGTGTTTCTTCTTCGTCCTTGTCTGTTTTGCGCGCTGTTTCCTACGATGAATTCCCACCAACTCACCCAACTATCCATTTTTCTATGATAGCTGGAAAGGTCGCCGATGTCTCTGAGCGACGGCGGCAACCAGACTGGTTGTCTGGTTGCCGCTCATAGATGGCGGTAGCTGTCCAGAGTTTTGTGTCGACATTAGTTTGGTACCGGACACGAAACTGGGGAAACAAGACCTTAGCAGCTCCGCTGTAAACATAAATTGCCCCGCGACTCTAGTCGTTTTAATACGAAGACCGCACAAGAGAAAAAGAATAGAAATGCAGACGGAAGAAAGACGTTGTGGCGCAGCGGCGTCTGAACTAAAAAAAAACTCGGCAGACACTCTTCATATTGCTTAAGTGTAGGAATGCGAAAGCATTCCTAGACACAGCGCATTCTCAAGTCTTCCTTTTGCGCACGGCGCTCCGGTGCCCACCACTCTCGCTGCGCCGCCAGCAGTTCGGCTGACTTCTTAGCAACAATTACTCCGTTGCCATGGAGCCACATGCGCTCCGGCGGTGACTTCACGCTCCGCCACTGCGCAGGCGCGACGAACTCCGTGTCTCCACGGCTTCCGTGACGATGCATCTGTGTGACCGTGCTTTTCTTTCTGTTTTACTTGTGAGGGCGTCCGCTTCGACCTTGAGCGGTTCCGCCGGCTACCGTGACAAAGAATCTGATATGACGCGTCGCAGCAAATAGGAAACCAGGTGCCGTTTTTCCGTTAGAGACGGTGACAGACAGCGCCGGCTTCGCTCCATGGGACAGTTATTACTTTCGCATGAATAAGAAGTAAACTCAACGCATTCATAAGAAGTAGCCGGACTCAGTAGACGACGAAGTTATTTTAGTATAGTCTGGCGCCTGAGTGAAGCTTGGCTACGAATGGAGTTTAATAATTAGACCCATTCAAAACGAATGTTGCCCCAACCAGAAAAGAGAAAGAAGGAAGGTATAATTATGCTTTATTTAGTATTGTTGAACTGAGTGAACAACACAAAAAACTTCATTTGTTCTGTACAAAAAAGCGACGAGACAGGTTGACGACGGCACATTAGAAGCGTTTATGCCTAGCTCAATACTCGTTTCATTATAATTCAAATAAAGCTGCAGAGAGAAGATCCTTAGTAATTGTAGAGCATCATGCGGGAAGGAGAAGAAAAAGTTCGGGGTTACAATGCAAAATGACGCTACCAGAAAATATTTGAGTCAAGGTGTGCATACGCCTCAGCACCGACGCCAAAGCGAAGAAAAGAAACGGCGATGAATACACCACTATCTTCTTTACAGTTTCACGTCGGTGTTAAACGATGTGATGAAAATAGACACCACACAGCCCGTTTCATCAGGCTGCACGTCGAAACTCGCCAGCAGGAAAGCTTTGCAGATACAAGCCGTGGCGTGGCATTTCTGAGCGAGGCCTGGTTAAATAGTAACTGCAAAGAAAAAAAAAGTTTTTTTTATAAACAGCTTAATCTAGAAAAACGTGTCAAAAAACAATTTTTCCGCGGAAAAAATTTTTTACAGCAATATTTATAGCGTGAGACTGATTTTAGTTTGCGGCTATTTCGACCGTTTTAAATCGCGCGCCACAAAGTTGGTGTTCCGTGACGTTTAACAGCAATTGGCTGCAATACTTCTCATTGACTAAGAGATTGATTGACAGCTTAGATCTTGGTTGTTAAACCTTTGTTATAGGTAGTGTAGGATCCTTTATTGCGTGACAGATAGATGGGTGTCTGTCACCGTCAAGATCCGGAAATCGTTCTGCTGTCCTCGAGCTCCTGTCTCGCGCCTCTCTGGTTTTCCTCTCGTGTACCTTCTCGTCGTCTTCTCGTCGCCTCGGATTACCTTGCCGCTACAGGGTTCCCCCTTAGCGTTGAGGCGCCTCAGAGGGGCCTCGAGCGATATCAGTTGTAGGATCCTGTCGTGATGGCAGGCCTGGAGCGTTGCCGAGATCAAAACGAACAGTTCGTTGGGCAAGCTTGCGAGCAGCGGAAGGGGAACTGCTTGACGTTGAACTTGTGATATTTGAGCTCGGGCGTTTTGGGACGGCTTCATCAATGTAAGCTGGTTTAAGACGGTCCAAGGAAACGACCACCTCTTTGTTTTTAATGTCCAGAGTAAAATGCTTTGGACCTCGGTGAATAATCTTGAAAGGGCCGTCATATGGATGTTGTAAAGGTTTTCGCACAGCATCCCGACGTACAAACACGTGCGAGGAGGTTGCTAGCTCGGGGCTGACGAATACACGGGGTTGACGTTGTTCTCTTGGGCTACATGGTTTAATCGCCTGCATCGCTGCACGAAGCCTGTATGAGTAATCAAGAGGATCAGGCATTGTTGTCTGTGCGGAAGAACACAAGAAATCCCCTGGTAATCGCAGAGTAGTCCCATAAACAAGCTCGGCAGCACTGCACGCAAGATCAGCCTTGATCGCTGTGCGAAGTCCAAGCATAATAAGAGGAAGGCTCTCTGACCAAGTCGATGATGAATCGGTCGCTTTCAGAGAAACCTTTAACTGTCGGTGAAATCTTTCCACAATTCCATTGGCCTCCGGGTGGTAGGCGGTTGTGTGAATGTGGTGAATGCCTAGGAGTTTTGATAAGTTGTGGAAGACAGACGACTGGAACTGTCTGCCCTGATCAGTTGTGACAGTCGACGGTACTCCGTAACGACTAACCCAAGTGGACAAGAATGCTTGGGTGACAGTTTCTGCGGTGATATCTGGGATAGGCATAACTTCGGGCCAACGTGTGAAACGATCGATACAAGTAAAAATATATCGACAACCTCCAGAAGATGGAAGGGGACCGACTAAATCGAGATGGACATGGTCAAATCGGTCGTCTGGGGGTGTGAATGCAGCCAAGGGTGTGACGGTGTGACGACCAATCTTGGAACGTTGGCAGCTCAAGCATGTTCGTGCCCAGCGTCTGACATCTGCATTCATCTTCGGCCACACGTAGCGCGTTGAGATGAGGCGTTGTGTTGCCTTGATGCCTGGATGAGAGAGCGTGTGAATTACATCAAAGGCTACCCGACGAAATGCAGGTGTTAGGTAAAGTCGAGGAGCGGGACCAGAGACATCACAGATCAGGGGTTCTGGGCAATATGGCAGAGACACCTCTTCAAGCACCAGAGACGAGGATTCCTGAAGTTGCCTCAGTTCCGCATCATTCTTCTGCGCCATAGCAAGAGCTGTAAAGTCGATGGAGTGCCGCTCAGGTATGTAGGTGTTTATCGCAATTCTTGAAAGGGCATCGGCCACTGTGTTTTGTTGGCCTCTCACGAAACGTATGTCGTGCGTAAATTCTAAAATATAAGCCATTTGTCGGATCTCACGTGCTGTATACGATGTGCTGCTAGATGTTAAGGCGTATGTCAAAGGCTTGTGGTCGGTAAGAATAAAAAAATCTCGACCTTCCAGAAAGTGATGGAAATGTTTGATAGCAATGTAGATACCAAGGAGCTCACGGCCAAATGTACTATAACGTGTTTCAGTTTCTGATAATGTCTTCGAAAAGAAAGCAACTGGTCGCCAATGTTCATCAACGAATTGTTGGAGCACCGCTCCCACAGCGGTATCGGAAGCGTCTACCATAAGTGAAGTTGGAGCGTCACACTTGGGATAAGATAGTAGAGTAACCTTAGAAAGTTCGTTTTTGATGCGAGTGAACGCAATTTCGGCGGCGTCATTCCACACAATTTTATCATTCTTTCTCTTTGACCCACGGAGAAGTGAGTTTAGTGGTTGGAGAATTGTGGCGGAGTGTGGAATAAATCGCCTATAAAAATTGACGAGGCCTAGGAACTCACGAAGTTTCCGCACCGAAGTCGGAGGAGGGTAGTTTTCAATTGCCTGAACTTGAGACCTGAGCGGGTGAATACCATGCTGGTCTAGGTGATGTCCAAGAAAATCCAGCTCAGATACTCCCAGTTCACATTTGGTGGCGTTGATTGTAATTCCATATTCGTCCAGTCGAGCGAAAATTTGGCGCAAGTGTTCTTCATGGAGCTCCTTGTTTGGACTAAAGTTTAGAATATCGTCGATGTAGGCGAAGCAGAAGGTCAGTCCTCGGAGCAGTTGGTCCATAAACCGTTGAAATGTTTGGGCCGCGTTTCGAAGACCGAATGGCATACGTAGGTATTCGAACATGCCGAAAGGCGTTACTACGGCGGTCTTCGGGATGTCGGCCGGTTCTACGGGAATCTGGTGGTATGCTCGTACAAGGTCGAGTTTTGAGAAAACGGTGGATCCTTCAATGGTGCTAGTGAAATCTTGAATGTGAGGTATAGGGTATCGATCGGGCACGGTGATGTTGTTTAGAGCCCGATAGTCCCCGCAAGGTCTCCAGTCACCGTTCTTTTTTGGCACCATGTGCAGAGGAGATGACCAGTTACTGGACGATGGTCGAATAAGTCCGAGCTCCAGCATGTGTTCGAACTCTTGCTTTGCAGCTTTTAGACGCTCAGGTGCGAGGCGGCGTGGACGAGCAAACACGGGCTGTCCGGTTGTCGTTATGGTGTGCGTCACCTGGTGTTTGATGGGAGTGTCTGCGGTGCAACGAGTGGTCAAGGATGGAAAGTCTGTTAAGAGCTTAGCCCATGTCGGCTCGAGGTTCGAATTGAGAATCGTCGGACTGAGAGCGGGTGTACTGGATGCAATACCTTGAACGCGTAGGTGCGTTTCAGCATCCAGGAGTTGTTGGCTCCTCATGTCCACGATAAGATTGAAGAAACGGAGGAAGTCGGCTCCGATGATTGGATGCCGAACGTCAGCAACCAGAAATATCCACCGGAATGTCCGACGGAGACCAAGATCGAGAGTTAGGGACTTCTCTCCATAAGTTGTGATTGGCGAGCCGTTTACCGTTCTTAAGGGTGTGAAGTCGAGCCGGTTGCGGTGATCCTCGGATGTTGGAGGAAACACACAGACTTCAGCACCCGTGTCAATGAGAAAACGCTGTTTTGTTTTCTTCTCGGTAACGTAGAAAAGACGGCTCGCCTGCGAATCCACCACACTTGCCGTCGTCAGTGAGTGGTCCTGTCGTTTCCCGTGTAAGAGCAAGGCTGCACGCAGTTGTTAGCCCGCTCGCCGAATTTCCAGTGATACCAGCAGAACTGATCAGCTGGAGGCGAGGCTGACCGAGATCGAGTACTGCGACGGCCGTTGGATGATCCTGTTTGCTCGAAGAAGGGCTTCAATATAAATAAACCATAATTCCGAGTCTGCCGGCCAGAATTCGGGAAGCTTAGGGGTCATCGACGCGACGCCAAAGGTAGGTAGCGATCCAAGTGCAGTGGGGCTCGGCTCACCAGCAGTGAAGGCTGGGTTTGGCGGTTGTCCACTTGAATCTTCGTTACTCATCGTAGGGCAGTCGGTTGTTCTTGTGACCGGGTCACCAGTTGTAGGATCCTTTATTGCGTGACAGATAGATGGGTGTCTGTCACCGTCAAGATCCGGAAATGTTCTGCTGTCCTCGAGCTCCTGTCTCGCGCCTCTCTGGTTTTCCTCTCGTGTACCTTCTCGTCGTCTTCTCGTCGCCTCGGATTACCTTGCCGCTACAGTAGTAAGTTCCTTTTGAGTGGCATATTTTTACGTTTAAAGAATAAATCATGTGATGAGAGTTACTATTCTTCACAAAAGGTTTACAAGACGGACACGTCCGTTTGGATTCATACCTTAACAAACAAAAGCTTCGCCATTCTTTCATGGCCGCCGAAGTCTCTGCTCCCGCCTGCCTCGCCTACCTCGACTAATCGTTTCGCTGAAGTGATCAGTGTTTCGTGCTGACCCAGGTGCTTGAGTGAGACTTCTTGAAGTGAAGTAGTGTGTGTTTAGCAGCTGTCGCAGGTGTTAGTAATAGGAAGCGGCGCGGGGTTTTGGCTTTCATAGCGTGGTTCTTTCGTTTTCCTCTTTGCTTGCTTAGCGTTTTTTTTTTTCTTTTGCTTGTTTGTTTGTTTGTTTGTGCGTGCAAATGCCTTTTCGGAGATGCCAGATGAGTGATCCCGACATCGAGTCTTCCACCAGCAATGTCGCCCCGAAAGGAATGCCATTTGGCTGAAGGCAATCGGGCGTTCGCGTAGCCACAAACGTGTCCAGTTACGTTCTCGTCATATCGCTCCGGAGGCCGTCGAGATTTACACCGGGTGCATCGAACGTCCGCGACTAGACACAGCTCTTACGTAAAAACCTGGCACAGCCAGGTTCTTACGTAATAGCTGTCCGCAGAGGCCTTCGGACGTCCGAATTCTGCGTTAGCCGACAGATTTTTTTCTCGGCTTCCAAAGCATCTTACGTAAAGTTGTTCGAATGAATGTGTACTGTTATCGTAAATGTTGGCTTGTGATTACGCCTTTGTAGAAATAATTCGTTTTGCTGGAGAGACGCGAACGACGGCCATAAAAAAATCGGTTGCCTGTTCCGCGTACCTTGCAAAAGCACTTTTCCTGTCACCTTGCGAAAAGCGCGAAACACGGAGCCCGTACCGTCCCGGCTTCCCAGTCTTTTACCTGCTTTAGAGCAGTTTGCACCTGCTGGCTGCTAATAGGTATGTCTACTGAAACTGCAACTTGAAACTAGGGGCAGTGCCAGAGAGCAAAGAAAAAGTTCGGAAAGCTTGCTTGCCCTCCCCAATTTTTTGAACTCTGAAGTGATTGTACCGTAATAAATGCAAAACGCCTTTACCCCCCCCCTACAAAAAAAACTATGTAAAAATTGGTCTCAGTTCATGCATCTGTGAGCAGGTAGGAATCTTGCCCAAATTTATTCACACCGCACGATGAGCGCAACAGTCCAACAACACGAAGCATAAAAACGGCAGATTTCTGACAACGATTCGGAGTCTATTGTTGAATTAAAACGACGTAAGTTTTTGAAAACGCCCGCAGCTTTTCACTCACGGTATGCGTCGGGAATCTTCCACATTTTGAAACGGAACGAAGAGAGATTTACTTTAAAATCGCGCGCTGCGTCCTCCCGGACAGGTTTGACTGGATCAGCTGACGACGACGGGACTGGACCCGTTGAACCTCAACCCCACAACAACCAATTGGCGCTCCGTGTTAGTGTAGGTGTCTACTTCCAAGCACCGCACCATACACACCACGAACTGTTCAGTTCTTTGTCGCATCGCCGTGTTGCACCAAACAGAGCGAGATCACCGAAGTCAACGCAGCGCTGTCGTGAACGTTGGCTTGTGGTTGCGCAATCGTGGACCCTGTGACTCCCTTCGCTTTCAATGCGCACACGACGATTACGAATGATACTTTCCGTCTTCCGCGAATATCACAGGGGCACTTCTCCAGTCACGTCTTCGCTACATGGGCTCGCAAACCGCGCAGCTTCTCGTGTTCCGCCAAACCAAGGAGGTTTGCGTCAAACCAAAACAATACCGGCGCCATGTTTAACGTGCGTTGTTGCCAGATCTTACCGGAAGTCGAGACGCTGCGTCGTTCAACTCCGCACCCAAGTCAACCCAAGAGCAAATCCAAGGGTGAGGGGCGGGGCGTACTTCTCCTCGGCGGGGGTCGAAAGAGCGGGAGTTTCAAATGTGGAGAGGTTGTGACTCCGATTAAATTACGTCCTGTAACGTAAATATTGCTAAAAAAATTATTTTTTTCGCGGAACATTCGTTTTGTGATATGCTTGTCCCAATCCGGCTGTTTAAAAAAAAATACTTTTTTTTTTGCAGTTACTCTTTAATATCTTATGGTGACATAAAGTATCATCCAAGGAAGGCGCACAAGTGACGACCGGAACCAGCCAAAAAGGAATGACACAGTAGGCCTGCTCCGTTGTTTTTCCGTCCGCTTGGCGGAAACAGCATGTCTTTTTATTGACCTCGAGGATAACCTATGTCACGTGATCGAAAATAAATACTGCAAACGACATAAATTTCGGGAGAACCCAGATTTTGCGAATTTCGTGAATCGCCTAGAATTCGTGAAAACTAAGTCCCGCGAATAAATCCGGTGAAATGTAAACACATCGGAATCTGTATTGAGATCCCACCGCGTCTTTAATATTAGAGCCCGCGAATTATTCCAAAACTTCAGCTTTGACCTAAATCGCGAAATATTCAGCCTGTGAAAAATAAGTCGTTTGCAGTATTAAAGAATTCGAATGGTCGCCTCACGTGATACAGAAGATTTAAATATTCAACTATTACGGAAACGCCTCCAAATCAGGAATGCAGGTGATGGGTGGCGGAGAAAAGCTTACCGGAGAAAAGCTCACCGCAAAACCGGCAGATACAGAGAAAAACGCGCCGGCATTTGAGCGGATGCGGAGAAAAGCTCACTCATTTTTTTTTCTTAGCTCAGAGGACTGTGCGTCACACGGGGCAATTTAACACAATTAGAATGCGTCACTTCATTAAAACATATTGTCCTCTTTTTTGTAATATTCATGAAGTTCATTGAGCATATTTGATAATTCTTCAGAAATTTCTAATCACCCATTCTGCGTATTAATGACGCCGCAAGTATGAAATTAGAACATCGGACACCCGTAAAATATACAATTTATTGACAGCTTGTCAGTGCGCCGTCGGTAACTCTGTCAGATACAGGGGTTTGTTTTTGGCGAGATAATATGAATAGTGGTGTGTGAAGCATTTTTAGATTAGCTTTCTAGAGCGCAGCTCTTGGGCGCCCGTTGCCGGCTTGAGCGGCGTCGGGGTCGCCGTCGGAGTTGCCGTCAACGTGGGGTTAACCACGCGGTGCATTATGGGAAACGTCCCATAATGTATCGCGGTGACGTTTCGGCAGGGTGACGTTTCGGCACCGCGCCGAAGCGTCACCGCGGTGCATTATGGGACGTTTCCCATAGTGCACCGCGCGAGCGTTTCGGCTCGGTGACGTTACGGCGCGAGAACCGTGCCGAAACGTCACCGTGATGTTTCGGTGGAAGTCACGTGCCGAAACGTCACGTCACTTCACCGGCAACGCTCCGAAACGTCGCGTGACGACGAGCGTTTTCCGCGTGTAAGAAGCAGAAGGGGAGGAGGAGAGGGTACGGATGAGAAGGAGGGTCATACCCTCCCTCAATACCCTGCCCTCCTCCTCCTCAAAAGCTGCGCTCTAAATCGTAGTTACAGTATGTTGTAAACATCTGTAATTTTTTCGCTAACAAACTTTAGTTGCCAGAACAGCTTCGTCCAGACTGTTTGTTGCTTCACTCCGTCTTTGCCGTTTGAGCGGTTTTCATCTTGATAACGTTTACCTACTTGCCCAATTCGCTACCTTACGGAAGAGTAGTTAGTATAGGTCCCGAGTAACACCGGTGACAGTATGCAGCTCTGAAGGTTATGGGTGGCTCGCCGTAGAAGGGCACTATTACTATTAAAGAAATGCAACATGTAAAAACACCAGCACGAACGGCTTGAAAACGTGCATGTCCGTGTACGAAAAAAACCTCGATATCCTACTGATTATTCTATCTTGTTTTTAAAGGTTGACAAAAGCTTCAAGGAGAATTTCAGGCACCGCGTTGTGTAAAAAATAAAATTACCTTTTTGTAATAACAAAAAAGGTAAATTTATTTTTTACACAAATCGCAAGTATTAATGATAATAACTCGATATATGTTACTTAAAATCCAACAGCCCCTGTATGAAAAGAAAAAACAATATTGGTGGGCTTTTCTCCGCATACGCACAAAAACCGGTGAGCTTTTCTGCACATCCGCCGATTTTGCGGTAAGCTTTTCTCCGGTAAGCTTTTCTCTGGGATTCGCAGGTGATTGGCCTAGCCCTACCCAACCTAAATTTAACCCAAACCGAGCTAACCTAATGTAATCCAACATAACCTAGCCTAGCCGTATCTTACACAAATTATAACATGTTGCAGGCCGACATTTTTGTATACCGTCGAATTTACGCATTTGAAATGTGCTAAATAAAACTTCTTTGCTAACTCTCTCACATGCAAGTGGAGATAAAGTTAATAGAAGCAGAACCTACAGTTGTGGTTTGGCCTTTGAACCTTTTTTTTTCGTTAAATTAAACCCAGCCTTGACAGGCAGGCGTCTTCACGACCCCTGTCATATCAGGGTCGACCCGGTAGAGGGGTATATTCAAAGAAAGTCAAGTTAAAGCCGCGAAGTCACTCACCTTAGATAGCACCCTCCTGCACTCAGCTAGAGCTTTCCCCGCTTCGGTCACGGAGCATAGCACGTAGGTGATCAGCACAACGTCGAAATGACTCTCGGGAACCCCTCGCATGTCCTCGGCATACTCCTGAACCCAGCGTTCCATTTCCACGTTCGGGTTCTTTTGCAGGTTCTTCCGGAATGCGCCACCGAACTCTGCGTTGGGGTCTAGGTTCCAGTACTTCACCTTCCGCTGGATGTGCTCGAAGTTGGCACCGAAGCCCGCGCCGATCTCCAGGACCCTGATGGCGCCCTCCTTCTTCAGCGTGCCGTCGTGGGACACCAGGTCGTTCAGCTGGGATACGGCTTGCCGACGTACCGCAGTAAATCGGTCTCCCGAAAAGTACATCGCGAGGGGGTAGACTAAGCGCGCGAAGAACGCTTCGTGCAACTTTTTACTTATCTTAAACGGCACCAACAGGAACACACCGAGGGTCATGGTCCCGTAAGCATAACAAGAAAATAGGATGTCGTCAAGCCTGGCCATCGTGGGAGTTCGTCGACCCGGGCTGCTTGCTAAAAGACTACCTCTCCGGTAGCTCCCCGACAAGACAATAATAACGTATACCCTTTCGTGGTTTCAGCACTCGTGCTTGACTTCTATACCTATCTTCAATATGCTAGATGATAAAAATTTCAACAATAAAAGTGCGACGATATGATGCCCACCGAATCTTGAAGAGAATGTAAAGAAAAGCGCGATTATCGCACGTATCTCTCTCTTCTTTCTCCCTCCGTTTTTCTTTCTGTTGATATGGAATTCTGTTTAGAAGTTGGGAGCCTTCTCCTCTTTCCGTTTGCTTTATTTTGCTGCAGGCTCGCGGTTGCGAGAGTGAGACACAGGCTCTCTATAGGTATCTTTAGAAATCGACAGTTCCTAAGAACTTGTTCTTAAATATTCGATTTTGACATAGGATTGAATTCCAGAAAGAGAACCACTTAGGCACACTGATTTAAGCAGCAGGTGTTTGTTCGCGTTGCAGTATTAATATTTAAGATATAATGAGCTCGACAAACAAGATCGGTCTGCACAATTTAATATTAACTGCGCGTGGACACTTCCCTACATAAATATCAAAGATCGAGCTGGAAGCTAAATGATGTCGTAATTTATAACAAAGAAATTGAGTTTGCGGTCTCCTTTTGTGCTAACCGGGATATGCTCCCGAACTGCTACAGAGCTTAGCTCCTCAAGAAACAGAAGTCAGTCCCTCCGCTGGCGCTAATAGTGTTCATACATATGTTTAAATAGACACAAATAGGAACTGACTCAGGCATACTGCGAAGAACGATAACCTGATTGTCAACTGTGAAATCCATAGAAATTGAAACCACATAGCTCCACCGGTTCTCTTTTTATAGTAATCAATATAAAATTTTGTGATATGTTGACAAAATATGATATTCCGCCAGTGCATGCGTACTTATGCATACAATTTTGGTATAAAATCATAATGAATGAATTCAGAAATAACTTAATAGAGCAATGGCAGGCTACAAAGGCTTGTTTTTGACTACATCTATAAGTTTCATGTTAACACGCAAAAAATGCCCTGCCCCCCACACAAAGAAAATACATTACCATTTTCTTTATTTTGTGCCATTTGTATCAATTGTTTTTCCGCGTTTCTCATCAGATTTTGTTTTGGGTCTTTTGAGTAAAATTTACCACCATCCAAGACATTCAGCTCGTATATAATCTAGAAAATAAAACCGTCCTACTGTACAAAAAGGGTTTTCTGAGATTGTGACTCAGACGAGATGCTCTTCCGAGCATTGACATCTGTGTATAATCATGACAAGCGTTTGCTATCTTCCAGACTCTCCGTCTCCTAGACTATAGGAAACGCTTCCGCACTTGCAAACACTTATCGTCTAGGACAGGGGTCGGTAACCCTTTGCAGCGGCGGGCCGAGTCGTCAGAAAGCCGACACCGAGGAGGCCGGGCGGAAAGTCGCGAAGGTTGATGAAGTAAAGACGTTCTTTATCGAAGTTTGGGAATGCCGACAATTCCAATTAAAAGTGCTTCTTGTTCCTGTCTGACCCTAGTTGATGTCAATACTGTAGCGCGCTCTCTGAGTCTACGTTTTGTGTGAGGAAGCGGCAGGAGGAAGGGGGGGGGGGGGTTTCTTCTGGTGTCGTGCCGGATGCCGCATGGAACAGTCTCGCGAACTGTATGCAATCCGCGGGCTGTGTATTACCAGCCTCTGGTCTCTCCTAGACGATAACATTCTTTATATAAATATACAGGATGATTCCTTCTAGAGGGATCAGAATTTAAGAAAAAAACGAACAAGGGGTATTGCTATCCCTTAGACTGAGTTGGGGCCATAAGGACACAAGAAAAAAGAAATATGGGTTACGTCACCTGTGTTGAGGAAGTATATTCTTCCCTCTCTCTGTCTTGCGGCAGGCGTTATCTTGGCCAGACGGGTCGCTGTCTTAATAGCTAAGGGAGCATGCCTACAAAGTCTCTTCGATGATTTCTGGTCACCTTGGCATACGCTGCCGTGACTGCGGATGCTCACCTCAGTTTCAACTTTAAGAGATTGTAAAACGTCACCGGGACCAGCTGTCACGCGAAATTATTGAAGCATTAGAAGAAGAAAGATTATGCGCTGTGTGTGTCAGCAGTTTTTCGGTTGCCTTGACAAAAAAGGAGATTAATTTTCTGGTCTCTTGATTCGCTTGGCTTTAGCGCGTGCCCTTTGATGGCTTTTTAAAGGCGGTGTTTTGTTTTGTGTGTTTTTTTTTCTTTTTAGGCTCATTTCTTTGTTTTAGACTGTGCTTGTCTTCATTGCACCGTCGCGTTCAATAAAATTTATTTGCGTGTCAGCGCTCGTCTGTCTGCCTTCACCCGGTCCGTCGTTTTTGCGTTGTTTTCATCGTCTGAAGTATGTCGTACCAAATCGCCCAAGCTTCAACTTTAGGGACGTTCGAACTAATATTTTCAACTATATTTGGCTCCAAAAGTTCGAAAGTAAAAAATAAGTGAGTCATGTCTTTTAGTTACATAGCAGATTACCCAATTCTACCTCTCTTCTAGTGGCCCCCAGATCCTCCAAAAAAAAATCGCCAGGCTAGAAAAATAACTCTAGCAAAAGCGTCCCGGTAAAAATTTTCATTCATTAATTCAATCATTCATTCATTCATTCATTCATTTCCGTGGCACAGCGTGACTGCTCGTCCACGTAGAGAGGGCGATCCTCATGCATTCTCTCAGATGCGTGATCTCAACACCGCTAGGAGGGCATATGGAGCTGTATGTGCGCTGACGTAAATGAATAAAGGAGAATCTATTTTCCTTGGTAATATATTTGGTGACCCCGTCAACTTGCGTGCTTACAGCCAGGCAGTGTTGTAAAGTACCTAGGTACAAGTAACAACATATCGGTAAGTAGGTACTTTTGTTGTACCTAAGGTACAAACCTAGCCTAGGTACATTTATTCCTCCGTATCTGTACCTCTATCTTGGGTAAATATTTTGTAGTAATTTGTAGCTCAGTGAATTTACGTCTTGAGGGTACGTTTTGCTCGATTTAACCAAAATATACAAAGCCATTAATAGGAAGTATTCTAACGCAGAGGTGCAGCCGTAGGGCCCATTTAGTCAGTGATAACGAACATCGCGATATATTCAGGTTGTCTCATTTGCTTGCCGTCCCTCAGAATGAGCACGTTAAATTTGACAGCATGAGACGGCATGAGATTCTCGACGGCCCACTGAGTTTTAGGCGCTACCGAAAATTAAAAAACGAAATACGTTCCTCATTACTTTCACACAAAACTGACGTGTTACTGCCTCTAGCTAACCTCAAAATAAAAGTAACATGTTACAGATAGATATAAAAGATATTGCGCGTTACTCTTTCATTACTAATTAGTAGGGGTGTGCGAATATTGAAATTTCCGAATACGAATCGAATACGAATAAGACAAAAATCGGACTTCGAATATCGAATCAAATATCGAATATGTCTTGTAACAAAAAGTTGCGAAACAAGAGGTAACAACAGGTTTTATTGCCTTTTTAAAATAAATCAATGCAACTGCATTTTGCTTGGCTGCAGCAGGCTAAAAACGCTTCTAGTAATGCACTCATTACAAATTATCGTGTAGGAAAATTAACTGTTCAACGTGTTCAGAAAGTAGGCGCTCCCGACGCGCCGCGACAACATTTCCGCCTGTAGAAAGACCCTTTAATCGGGAAACCTGCGAAATTTCACAAAAGTTTGAAGAAGTTTGACTTATGGACAGTGTTGGCCGGCTGCTCCGCGAATATTTCGAATTTTGGGAAAAAAAATAATTTAGAAAGTAGTTTATTTTATATTTCCTAAAATGGTTACCAATGTTTACACCATATAAAAGCGAAAATATGCGCTTTTAACGCTTTCATTAGTTATTAACGTGAACCAGTGACGCCAATAAACCCAACAAATATTGCACTTTTCGTTCGCCAAGTAAATCCACTAGTTTTTTTTTTCGCGCATGCGCTTAAAAGTGGAACCTTAGTCGAAATTTTGTTGAACATCACGCTGAAAGTTCGAAAAAGTCGTACTTTGTCTCACTCGAACCTGGGCAGGTTCGCGACATCCCTAGTTTTGACCGCGCGGGATGGATGGATGGATAGATGTTAATGGCTATACCCTTTATAACGGGCGGTAGCTTGCGCCACCTAGCCTAAGTCTAAAAATACAAAAACGTGTTTCCTCCCGCCCTTTTAAGACCAATTTTTCTTCCCCTAACTATCACCAGGCAGTGGCAGGAGTTGTTGTCGATGGCGATGCAATGTTCTGCTCGAACCTAGCTTTTTCTTTTTTTTTAATTTTTAAACATTTATATTAGATAACACTCTGGAGATTTATATTTATATTTCACTCTCGAGGTTTATTTTGTTGAATCAATTTAAAGAACGCGCAATTACATCACAATTTGCTATAAAATTGCCACACAAAAAAGGGTTTGGTGAAAAAGAAACCGAAACAGATCCTGTCTTGCTGCCGTCGGACAGATAGAAACAGAGCAGACCGATAACGCACGCATCATACGCCTTTTTCACTGTATAAGCATATTCATAGGGGAATGCGTGGCAAGCAGATTATTCGTTACTTGCTCGAATATTCATAGTTTTTGCGAATATTCGCCGTTTTTCCCGAATATTCGGCTTTGGCCGAATATTCGGGAACTTCCGAATATGGAATTTTCGAATCGAATAAGTTTCGAATAAGGACAATATTCGATTCGTATTCGAAATTTCGAATATTCGCACACCCCTACTAATTAGGTTTTAAAACATACACCCACATCAACAGCGCGTTCACGACCCTTTTTGGTTTTTGTTTAATCTCTCCTGGAGGCACGTTTTTTTTTGTTTTGTTTTTTCTCTTGTAAAAGGAGGCTTTGAAGATCAGACAGGTATTGTTAACATTCAGGAAGAGTTTAGGTGCTACAAGACTTGGAGCACAAAACCTTCTACCCCCGAGCCGCGTGGTCAAGAGAGTGGTGCGCACGACGCTGCCTCAAACGTAGGGCGCAATGATTCCTTCATTAGGACTGTGCACACAGAAATTTTAAAGGTCGTTTCTGATTCGAAGGGCTTAAGAAACGTGTGGTGAGAGGTGAAGCTTCAGAGGACTGGTTCATAAAAACTTATTACCTGTTGTTTAACAGCACCAGAAATGTGGAATGTAAAATGTTTCGGTGGCGGAAGTCCTAACAACGAAGCATGAGTAACGTAATCCTATTTGTTACTCGAAAATAGTTACGCAAGTACGCGCTCACTCCTACTTGACGTTTTCATCAAAATAAAAAGTATATTTTAGGTAACTAACTGTATCTGCACTTAGGTAGATTTACTTCTTTTACTCTTCAGTGAGTATCTATATGAATACCTCAAGTAATATTTGCACGAGTAACTGTGCACTGTATCTTAGGTACAATTTTGAAGTAACACTCACATCCCCATTGTCCCAAAATGTACCTCACAATTCAATGACTGCGTTTGGTGAGCTTGCAATAATGAGACATTTATAATGAAAAATATAAAAATCAATTTAAATTGGATATTAAACGTATTTCTTCTATGGATCCGTTTATTCTTGTAGTTTAATTTCATTGTCACTGGAAAGATGTCTGACGACTCGTGAACTTGCCAACATTGTAAGTTTGAAAGCAATCTTACCCATGTATTTTTCTTAACGTCGTTGTAAACTGGAAAAACAACTGAGTTCAAACATGGCATCCCAGTGCAGAGGTTTCGAGACCCTTGTCTGGAGACTCACAGGGTTTTATGGAAACACTGTTGGCCCAGAGGAGCAGAAGGCGCTGCGGCCCCTTCTGCTTTTCTCGGCACCGAGCAACATCGCGGCGCCTGAGGCATCTATATCGGCGGCGGCCGTACCCTTGGCAATAGCAAAATGTGGCCGTCCACGCCAGCACTCAGCAGCGTTCAATTGGGCAATGATGCTTTCGCATTCACAACTCATAAGAAGTGCTTAGGTGGCCTGGAAATTTTTAGGCTAATTGTGCTCCAATATCTTTTTTATGCGTGTTTGGTATTTAGTTTAGGGGCTTTTATTGTGCAGCGAGTGGGGAAAGCTATCGGTCGCTCTGCCAAGACAGGAAAGCGTGCCGCCAGCGCTTGCCCGCTTCAATTAACTTACGGTACGTGCTAAGGCGTACAAAAACTGCAGTGAGAAAACGAAAAAAAAAATAGCTGAAACCACTTAGTGTGCAGACACCCTCTGACAAGATGAGTTCAACGTGCATCGACCTCAGTCACCTATTCTCAAGCATTGAATTTTGTTTTTGTCTTTCTTTATTACAGCACTGAATTTAAAGGAAAAAGGAATAAATTGAACATCAAAAGACTAAGAATTCCCAGGCTAGAAATGCAGAGGTGATAGTAACTTATGCTGCTATTACACACGCAAAACGAGCACAGGGCAACATGACTTGAGTAAGCTTATCACTGCGTGAATTTTAGATGGAAACTGATGGGGGGCATGCCGTGCGGTGTTACTTTAGACGATTGCTTTCATATTATGTTGCCATTCGAAGCGCTAGATTTAGCGAGGTGTCAAGCCTGCCAATTTAAATGCACAGGGCACTTGTTTACCAATAATACTTGGAAAAACTCTTTGTATTCATCTAGTAAACAGTGGCTCTCACTAGCCGAATCATTTTCCAAAAATGGTAGGGCACATATACGAATCAGGTCGGCAGGTGGTTGGAATAGAGTGTCGCGCGGCTGTTGTGTCGGAGTTTGTGCGTTGTTGTAGTTCTGACAGTTACATCCCTGTACCAGTGTTCGGTATGTTAGTTGGTGTTCGTGCTGTGCATGTATGCTGTATGTGCTGGCCTACGAATGTTTTGGCTCAAAAGGCCTTCAATAAGAAATGCATTTTTTTAGCGCCGTCTGGCGGTTACTACTACACTTTCTAGATGGCGCAAGCTGCCGCCTAATTCAGGAAGCTGAGCGTTGAACTGTCATGTATTTATTGATCTACAAACAGCTCAACTACTCGCCTCCCTACCTCTCAGTTCAATAACAATCGTAATAGCTGTGCCACACAGCCAGACATTGACACTTTACCCCAAACAATTAACTAAATACCGTGACTTCTTTCATTTCATTTCATTTCATTTATTGTACCCTTATATCGCCCTCAGGGGGCTTCACATAAGGGGGACAAACAGCAATATACTGGGTGATTCAAGGGGAGGCCAGGCTCTTTAAATCGACCACAAAATTCGGTTTCTTAACCTATCGCGCTACGCCTTTTGCAGCGTTGCCCACAGATGGTGCATTTCTTTTTTGTAAAATTTGCAAAGAGCGAACTAACCTGAGGAAAAAGTGAAGAAAGAAAAAAGGCTTAGCTCCTATAGAAACGCAGCGACGCCACCGGTCTTCAAACAACACGGCGCCGTTTCGCACGGGAGAAAAGAGATGGCGCAACGAACGCTGCCAACGCAGAGGCTCTGCGCCAACGAATGAGCATACGGCGCTGAGAGCCAGCGTCTTTAGCAGAGGATCTTTTCGACACAAAAGCGGCGCGCGTTCCGCAGGCGGCAAAAGTCGCAGAAACAAAAACAGGCGCGGTAATAAGGAACTGCAGCTCCTTGTCTGCTAAAGACGCTGGCTCTCGGCGTCGTATGCTCGTTCGTTGGCGGCAGTTGGCGTCGCGACCGCTTGCGCCATCTCTTGTCTCCCGTGCGAAACGGCGCCGTGTTGTTTGAAGACCGGTGGCGTCGCTGTGTTTCTATAGGAGCTAAGCCTTTTTCTTTCTTTACTTTTTCCTCAAGTAAGTTCGCTCTTTGCAAATTTTACCAAAAAAAATGCACCATCTGTGGGCAACGCTGCACAAAATCGCAGCGCGATAGGTTAAGAAACCGAATTTTGCGGTCGATTTAAAAAGCCTGGCCTCCCTTTGAATCACCAGGTATATTAAAACTCACAAAGAAAACACACACACACACAAACAATTTAGGTTAATTACGTGTAAAGAGCGGCAAGTGCAGCTCGAAACGTGCTGGGCTCTTCTATTGTTACAATGTTATCGGGGAGTATATTCCAGTCGGTAATATACAGCTGTAAAGGGAAAACTTGTAGATGTTAGTCCTAGGAGTGGTGACGTGAAGTTTGCGTGTGTTGTCAGTGAGTAATTAGATGTAGATGGCGGCTCTGCAATACTCTTTTTTTTTTTAGAGGGCGAATGGTAGTACAGCTGGTGTAGGGCAATTCGCCGTGACACTTTTCGACGGTCTGCAAGAAGTAGAACCTTAAGTTGCTGTATTAATGCTGTAATGCTTGTGTGGGTGTTGTTACGAAGTAGGAAGCGAGTAGCTCGGTTTTGTATGACTTCTAACTTATCAATTTAATGTGACTGATGCGGATTCCAGATGACAGATGCATATTCAAGCTTGGGTCGAATGAGAGATAAATATGCGATCAGTTTAGTGTCCCATGTTGCAATGTAGAGGTGTCTCTACAGGAAACCGAGGGCTTTGTTAGCCTTTGCAGTAATGTAATTTATGTGAGGCCCCCATGAAAGATTGCAGGTGAAGTGAACCGCAATATATTTGTATGTTGGAGCATTTCCAATAGCCGAATTGAAAATATGTAGTTGAATTGGGTTGAAGTACATTTGGTATTAAGGTTGAGAAGTTTTGTTTTGGAAACATTAATTTTCACTTACCACTCTTCACACCATGTTTCGAGACATGTCAAGTCGCCCTGCAAAAGTGTACAGTCATCTAGCCTTTCTATTTTCCGATAGATCACGCAACAGTTGACATATAACCTAATTGTGGACCATATACATTTTGGCAAGTCATTTACATATGTTAGAAAAAACAAAGAACCGAGGACGGTTCCCTGGGGTACACCCGATTTGACATTTTGTTGTGAAGAATTTTTATCGTTATGATGAACGCTTTGTGTACGGTTGTAAATAAAAATTGAAATCCATTCGATAACAAAAGAGTCTATTTTCAATGAACGTATTTTTAACATGAGGCGGTGATGAGGCACTTTGTCGAACGCTTTTTGGAAATTTATAAAAAATGGAATGTGTTTTCGTACGAGAGTGTAGGTTTTCATGAATATCGTTAGTGAACTCAAAAAGCTGTGTTTCGCAAGAGTGGGACCTTCGGAAACCGTACTGGCTTACAAAGAAGTAGTTGTGCTAGCATAAGTGGTTCATTTTGTTTGAAAATACTATATATTCCATGAGTCTACTGGGTACACTTGTTAGAGATATTGGCCTTTAGTTATAAAATGCATCCTTTGAACCACTTTTATAAATTGGAATCACCTGAGCATGCTTCCAGTCATTGGGTATTTCACCGGAGTCCAGCGACTGATAAAAAATGAAGGAAAGAAGAGATGAACACTTATATTTGCAAAGTTTGAGTAGCTTTGAAGTTATTTTGTCAGGACATTGTGCCGACTTCGATGGTAGGTCGTCAATCAGTTTCATAGCGCCAGATGCATAGATAGGTAAAGGGGCCATTTCTTTGTAACTATCATGGTCTGAATCGAAGTCTAGCAGAGGAAACTGGTCCTCGAAACAAAAAGTCCTTGAATTGCCGACTGAACTGTTTGCATGTCGCAGCAGTGCTCATCTCATTTCCGGATGCATCCGTGAAAGGGAAACAATATTTTCCTTGTTTTGGGGTAACAGCGGTCCAGAACCTTTTGGGGTTGGTTCTCATAGGTTTCCTAAGATCCTCAATATAAAATTTCTTTCTTTGTGCTTTTTATTTTAAATTTAGATGTTTGTTGACATTGGTTGTGTCTTTCCCGCGCATCTACAGAATGAGAAAGCTTGGCAGTCCTGTAGAACCGCTGTTTTTTTTATTCAGTAGTGTCTTCAACCGTGCCGAAAACCAATGCTTTTCAACACACGAATGAATGGTTATTTTGGAAATGTGTAAATTTGCTAGTTCATGTAATTTATAATTAAGTAGAGACCAATTTTCGTTAACCGATCTACAACCGAAGTCAGTTAGGTACAGATCCGAAAATTATGCTAAAATCATGCAGAGTGAATCACCAATTGCTTTTGAATAATTCGAGTAGCTTTTGATCAAAGGAATTCTTTTCTGCGTAGGAATGGCCATTTCAACATTAATAAAAACGTAATCACTCAGTTGTTTCATAAAATGAACACTCACTCCGCGCTTAGGTTTCGACGTAAAGAACAAATCTAAAAGAGCAGAGCCGCGAGTTGGCTGACTAATGATTTGACAAAGTGAGAACGCGCGCGTTACATCCACAAAATCTCGGCTTTGTTTAGAAAAAGTAAACCAGCTTTTAAAGGGCATAGAGCATGGAAACGTCGGCCAAACAATGTCAGGAAAATTAAGGTCTCCTGCCAACACAAACATAGCACTCGGGTAAATTCTAACAAGCAGTTCCATAAACTCGTCAAGTAAAGGGGCAAATCTAGAAGCCCGGGAGGCTTGTAACAAGCAATCACTATAACAGAAACACCATGCGTTTTTTTTTTTGACCCACACGCCTTGAAAACTTCGAATGATATCAGAGTTTTCAACACGCACGCACTTTCTTATCGCGATCAAAACCCCTCCCCCTTTACGCTTAGTGCGGTCTTTCCGAACAATAGAAAAATCGTCTTTCAAATTTAATTCAAAGTTCTGAATATCCGGTGTGAGCTACGTTTCACTGACAACAACCATGTCAGTTGTACTATCGCGGACAATATGAGCTGAAACAACGCTCCGGCCTGTGCACGGTACTACCTGCGCCGCCTGTCGCATCGCTCCCTAAACACGGCGCACCCTGAGGCCGAGATAAATTCTCACTTGGGCTCACTGCGGCGCTGCGCTCTTCCGGCCGTATGCTAGCGAAAATATTGGCAGACGGAACGACCATTATGATGCGTGTGCCGTATAGCCCAATGTTCCCGTTTTAAGCTAACATGCATTCCAGTGCATTTCAAGAAAGCGCCGAAGTGGAAATTGTGTTGTCACACTCGTATCTTCTCGAGGAGCGCTGCCTGACGAAGCTGCCTTGGCCCCAAAAAGGAGCCGATCTGAATATCATCGAAAACATTTGGAGGCGCATCAAGGTAGCCATGTCACGGCGTCCCCTCCACCGCGCGAATTGCGGAAAGCAATGAGGTGAATGGAAGTGGCGTCGGGCTGAGCCAGACTTTGTTGCCGCGCTCTATGATTTCTTACCAGACAAGATGGGAGCCGTGGTCGCGGGTCAGGGGAAAATGACGTGGTATAAAATTATTTTGCAAGTTTTGCTGCGCCTCAGGACCCCCTGAAGCGGACTTCTGCCGATTGGAACAAAGCTTGATACTACGGTTGCGACACACTGTTTGACGCCGTTAACCACGCATACTTTTGTGCGGTGCCTCCTTGATCCCGATCTTCTTGTATAGTGCAGTTGAACATCCACGCCGACTATTAGTCCTTCGTGTCTGACTTTGTCCTGTGCAAATATTCCTTCGATGAACTTTCAAGCTCCTTCTCCTGGCAAATATATGACTGTTTGTCCCACTTTATTAATACTAGGAATTTGAAAAAAAAAAAAAACTGGTGTCTCGTCAGCAACTTGTTTTGTTTGAAACAAACACGTGGGCCCAGTAATAAATAAATAATACTTTTGACCCCTTTCATACCCTCAATCAAGGTTACAAAACCTTCTCAGTAACATGTATACGCTTACCATTTTTTTAAACATCTGTGATCAATGAAAAAGAAAAAAAGTAAATACCTTAGAGCCGGACTAAATCCGGCATACAGATTTTGGCCTATATTTTACGATGTCCTACTTTGTGCATGCACCTATAATCAAACAAAACAACCTTCAATGTCTTTTGATGTGTCTTTCAAAAACGATAATCGCAGATGAAATTAAAGACACTTTAATATTTTTTCTTCACCAGTCAGCGTTTTCTTCTACGGGATTCTGCGCGATATAGTAAAGTAAATCAATTCCAAAAGAGGGACGACAAGTGTAATATTTTGTTTTCCCCGCCGCCCTACGACACACATGGCCGCTGTCGCACCCGCCGTCTCGCTTGCAGACGGCCGGAAGAGCGGCGCAGCGAGCGCAAGTGAGAATTTATCTCGTACTCAGGGTGCGCCATGTGTGCGGAGCGATGCGACAGGCGGCGCAGGTAGTACCATGCGCCGGCCGGAGCGCTGCTTCAGCTCATATTGTCCGCGATAGTACATGATTGAACAGCCGAAAGTAGCTCTTCTTGTTTAGAGTACTACAAACTTCTCGCGTTCGCGATAGAGGAATTTAAAGTTGAGGAAGGCGGCGGTTGACGCACTTGGACTGACGGGGGTGTCTTGGATTTTTTCAATAGCTATTCTGGGGTTGGTTTCACGCAACCGGTCTCGGTGTCAAAATATTAACGTGAGGTTCCCATGATAAGCTTATCATGTCGTAGGTTTAAGGCCTTTCCTTGAATCTTTGCGAAGCCAATGAGTTCTTTCCTTGCCTTTCGAACTTCTTCGGTGAAATCTTCGCCCAAGCGATAGTCTGTTTCCTTCAGTTTAGGTGCTTTTGAAAGGACAAGTTCCTTTTCTTTGAAAAAGATAAATTTAACAATGATTGGCCTGCACGAGTTGTGTTCGTCTTTGTAATAACCAATTATTCGATAGACGTGTTCAATCGAACAAGGTTCTATCTTAACGCCAAGCATTTCTTCGCAGAACGCAAGGACGTTCTCCTCAGACCGTTTCCACGTCTCACTTCTGCTATCTTCGATATTGAAAAACAGCAGATTATTACGTCTCGACTGACTTTCAAGCGCTTGGCACCTTAATTTGCGCAATTTTCTCAAGCGCGAAGCTGTTTGGCGAGGTAGCCGCTGAAATGGCAGCGAAGTCCGCCTTGACTGGTTTTAAGCTCAAAATTCCCCAATCAATGTCGTCACTTTTGGTTTTCAGGATTGCTTAAAGTCGTTTTTTTTGGTCTTAGTTGTAGGGACTTGATTTCAGTCATTCTTGCTGCCTGGCCAGCAGTAAGTTCGTTTAAAAGGGCAAGCATTTGGTCCTGTGGAGCGTTCGAATCACGGGTATCCGTGACAGGGCCAGAGTTAGATTCCACGTCCACTGATAAGAGAAGCCGCTTCCTTGTAAGGTTTATGGCAAGAGACACTTTCGATGCTACGGCGGCAAACTTCGACCGAACAGTGAGCCAGCACTCATATACGGTGGGTGGGCACGATACCGCAACCACGAATACATGGTCGTCTCGGTAGCTTAATGGTAAGGCACCAACCTGTGAATGGGCGGGAAGTGAGTGACACATCCCAGCAGCGGTATCGTGCCCAAGGTGCGTCGTCGCTTGTGGCCACTTTTGTAGTCGCGCTCCGTGATGATACCGTTATGGTGCCTGGAACGCGTCTCCGACTGGTGTGTTTACCACGCCCAAAAAAGTGGTCCCTCGATTTCCGCCTGATGACGTCATAGAAGTGTCATGCTGTCGCCGTTCGCGATCCTGGCGGCGTCCCAACAGTTGTGGTACATATGGCAGACGCCTGTTCTGCTGCAGTTCGCTCTTTACTGTGACAGTCCACGGAAGCTACAGCAGCCGGAAGTTGTGACACCTGGGACGCCGTGACGACAGCGACACTCGCGTTCGCTCGTGCTTTTCGCCAGCATTTCTACGGCCAACCGCCAGGATCGCGACAGGCAACAGCATGACACTCCGGCTTCTGTGACGTCATTTGTTGCCACTTGGGGACCACTTTTGATGTATGGGCGGAATAGGACGCTAAACACACCAGTCGGAGACGCGCTCCAGGCACCAGACTTCACGTGAACCTGGTTTCTTTGCACACCCGGTGTGGAAAGACGCGGACTTGTCTGTCAGCAGCGTGTCAGTCTTGATATGTAGGTACCGGTGTGGAATGCAAATTAATGGCGTATTCTAGGGGCCAACCGCCAGGATCGCGACAGGCAACAGCATGACACTCCGGCTTCTGTGACGTCATTTGTTGCCACTTGGGGACCACTTTTGATGTATGGGCGGAATAGGACGCTGAACACACCAGTCGGAGACGCGCTCCAGGCACCAGACTTCACGTGAACCTGGTTTCTTTGCACACCCGGTGTGGAAAGACGCGGACTTGTCTGTCAGCAGCGTGTCAGTCTTGATATGTAGGTACCGGTGTGGAATGCAAATTAATGGCGTATTCTAGGGGCCAACCGCCAGGATCGCGACAGGCAACAGCATGACACTCCGGCTTCTGTGACGTCATTTGTTGCCACTTGGGGACCACTTTTGATGTATGGGCGGAATAGGACGCTAAACACACCAGTCGGAGACGCGCTCCAGGCACCAGACTTCACGTGAACCTGGTTTCTTTGCACACCCGGTGTGGAAAGACGCGGACTTGTCTGTCAGCAGCGTGTCAGTCTTGATATGTAGGTACCGGTGTGGAATGCAAATTAATGGCGTATTCTACGGCCAACCGCCAGGATCGCGACAGGCAACAGCATGACACTCCGGCTTCTGTGACGTCATTTGTTGCCACTTGGGGACCACTTTTGATGTATGGGCGGAATAGGACGCTAAACACACCAGTCGGAGACGCGCTCCAGGCACCAGACTTCACGTGAACCTGGTTTCTTTGCACACCCGGTGTGGAAAGACGCGGACTTGTCTGTCAGCAGCGTGTCAGTCTTGATATGTAGGTACCGGTGTGGAATGCAAATTAATGGCGTATTCTACGGGCCAACCGCCAGGATCGCGACAGGCAACAGCATGACACTCCGGCTTCTGTGACGTCATTTGTTGCCACTTGGGGACCACTTTTGATGTATGGGCGGAATAGGACGCTAAACACACCAGTCGGAGACGCGCTCCAGGCACCAGACTTCACGTGAACCTGGTTTCTTTGCACACCCGGTGTGGAAAGACGCGGACTTGTCTGTCAGCAGCGTGTCAGTCTTGATATGTAGGTACCGGTGTGGAATGCAAATTAATGGCGTATTCTAGCGGCCAACCGCCAGGATCGCGACAGGCAACAGCATGACACTCCGGCTTCTGTGACGTCATTTGTTGCCACTTGGGGACCACTTTTGATGTATGGGCGGAATAGGACGCTAAACACACCAGTCGGAGACGCGCTCCAGGCACCAGACTTCACGTGAACCTGGTTTCTTTGCACACCCGGTGTGGAAAGACGCGGACTTGTCTGTCAGCAGCGTGTCAGTCTTGATATGTAGGTGCCGGTGTGGAATGCAAATTAATGGCGTATTCTACGGCCAACCGCCAGGATCGCGACAGGCAACAGCATGACACTCCGGCTTCTGTGACGTCATTTGTTGCCACTTGGGGACCACTTTTGATGTATGGGCGGAATAGGACGCTAAACACACCAGTCGGAGACGCGCTCCAGGCACCAGACTTCACGTGAACCTGGTCTCTTTGCACACCCGGTGTGGAAAGACGCGGACTTGTCTGTCAGCAGCGTGTCAGTCTTGATATGTAGGTACCGGTGTGGAATGCAAATTAATGGCGTATTCTACGGGCCAACCGCCAGGATCGCGACAGGCAACAGCATGACACTCCGGCTTCTGTGACGTCATTTGTTGCCACTTGGGGACCACTTTTGATGTATGGGCGGAATAGGACGCTAAACACACCAGTCGGAGACGCGCTCCAGGCACCAGACTTCACGTGAACCTGGTTTCTTTGCACACCCGGTGTGGAAAGACGCGGACTTGTCTGTCAGCAGCGTGTCAGTCTTGATATGTAGGTACCGGTGTGGAATGCAAATTAATGGCGTATTCTACGGCCAACCGCCAGGATCGCGACAGGCAACAGCATGACACTCCGGCTTCTGTGACGTCATTTGTTGCCACTTGGGGACCACTTTTGATGTATGGGCGGAATAGGACGCTAAACACACCAGTCGGAGACGCGCTCCAGGCACCAGACTTCACGTGAACCTGGTTTCTTTGCACACCCGGTGTGGAAAGACGCGGACTTGTCTGTCAGCAGCGTGTCAGTCTTGATATGTAGGTACCGGTGTGGAATGCAAATTAATGGCGTATTCTACGGCCAACCGCCAGGATCGCGACAGGCAACAGCATGACACTCCGGCTTCTGTGACGTCATTTGTTGCCACTTGGGGACCACTTTTGATGTATGGGCGGAATAGGACGCTAAACACACCAGTCGGAGACGCGCTCCAGGCACCAGACTTCACGTGAACCTGGTTTCTTTGCACACCCGGTGTGGAAAGACGCGGACTTGTCTGTCAGCAGCGTGTCAGTCTTGATATGTAGGTACCGGTGTGGAATGCAAATTAATGGCGTATTCTACGGGCCAACCGCCAGGATCGCGACAGGCAACAGCATGACACTCCGGCTTCTGTGACGTCATTTGTTGCCACTTGGGGACCACTTTTGATGTATGGGCGGAATAGGACGCTAAACACACCAGTCGGAGACGCGCTCCAGGCACCAGACTTCACGTGAACCTGGTCTCTTTGCACACCCGGTGTGGAAAGACGCGGACTTGTCTGTCAGCAGCGTGTCAGTCTTGATATGTAGGTACCGGTGTGGAATGCAAATTAATGGCGTATTCTACGGCCAACCGCCAGGATCGCGACAGGCAACAGCATGACACTCCGGCTTCTGTGACGTCATTTGTTGCCACTTGGGGACCACTTTTGATGTATGGGCGGAATAGGACGCTAAACACACCAGTCGGAGACGCGCTCCAGGCACCAGACTTCACGTGAACCTGGTCTCTTTGCACACCCGGTGTGGAAAGACGCGGACTTGTCTGTCAGCAGCGTGTCAGTCTTGATATGTAGGTACCGGTGTGGAATGCAAATTAATGGCGTATTCTACGGCCAACCGCCAGGATCGCGACAGGCAACAGCATGACACTCCGGCTTCTGTGACGTCATTTGTTGCCACTTGGGGACCACTTTTGATGTATGGGCGGAATAGGACGCTAAACACACCAGTCGGAGACGTGCTCCAGGCACCAGACTTCACGTGAACCTGGTCTCTTTGCACACCCGGTGTGGAAAGACGCGGACTTGTCTGTCAGCAGCGTGTCAGTCTTGATATGTAGGTACCGGTGTGGAATGCAAATTAATGGCGTATTCTACGGCCAACCGCCAGGATCGCGACAGGCAACAGCATGACACTCCGGCTTCTGTGACGTCATTTGTTGCCACTTGGGGACCACTTTTGATGTATGGGCGGAATAGGACGCTAAACACACCAGTCGGAGACGCGCTCCAGGCACCAGACTTCACGTGAACCTGGTCTCTTTGCACACCCGGTGTGGAAAGACGCGGACTTGTCTGTCAGCAGCGTGTCAGTCTTGATATGTAGGTACCGGTGTGGAATGCAAATTAATGGCGTATTCTACGGCCAACCGCCAGGATCGCGACAGGCAACAGCATGACACTCCGGCTTCTGTGACGTCATTTGTTGCCACTTGGGGACCACTTTTGATGTATGGGCGGAATAGGACGCTAAACACACCAGTCGGAGACGCGCTCCAGGCACCAGACTTCACGTGAACCTGGTCTCTTTGCACACCCGGTGTGGAAAGACGCGGACTTGTCTGTCAGCAGCGTGTCAGTCTTGATATGTAGGTACCGGTGTGGAATGCAAATTAATGGCGTATTCTACGGCCAACCGCCAGGATCGCGACAGGCAACAGCATGACACTCCGGCTTCTGTGACGTCATTTGTTGCCACTTGGGGACCACTTTTGATGTATGGGCGGAATAGGACGCTAAACACACCAGTCGGAGACGCGCTCCAGGCACCAGACTTCACGTGAACCTGGTCTCTTTGCACACCCGGTGTGGAAAGACGCGGACGTTGTCTGTCAGCAGCGTGTCAGTCTTGATATGTAGGTACCGGTGTGGAATGCAAATTAATGGCGTATTCTACGGCCAACCGCCAGGATCGCGACAGGCAACAGCATGACACTCCGGCTTCTGTGACGTCATTTGTTGCCACTTGGGGACCACTTTTGATGTATGGGCGGAATAGGACGCTAAACACACCAGTCGGAGACGCGCTCCAGGCACCAGACTTCACGTGAACCTGGTCTCTTTGCACACCCGGTGTGGAAAGACGCGGACGTTTCTGTCAGCAGCGTGTCAGTCTTGATATGTAGGTACCGGTGTGGAATGCAAATTAATGGCGTATTCTACTGCCAACCGCCAGGATCGCGACAGGCAACAGCATGACACTCCGGCTTCTGTGACGTCATTTGTTGCCACTTGGGGACCACTTTTGATGTATGGGCGGAATAGGACGCTAAACACACCAGTCGGAGACGCGCTCCAGGCACCAGACTTCACGTGAACCTGGTCTCTTTGCACACCCGGTGTGGAAAGACGCGGACGTTGTCTGTCAGCAGCGTGTCAGTCTTGATATGTAGGTACCGGTGTGGAATGCAAATTAATGGCGTATTCTACGGCCAACCGCCAGGATCGCGACAGGCAACAGCATGACACTCCGGCTTCTGTGACGTCATTTGTTGCCACTTGGGGACCACTTTTGATGTATGGGCGGAATAGGACGCTAAACACACCAGTCGGAGACGCGCTCCAGGCACCAGACTTCACGTGAACCTGGTCTCTTTGCACACCCGGTGTGGAAAGACGCGGACTTGTCTGTCAGCAGCGTGTCAGTCTTGATATGTAGGTACCGGTGTGGAATGCAAATTAATGGCGTATTCTACGGCCAACCGCCAGGATCGCGACAGGCAACAGCATGACACTCCGGCTTCTGTGACGTCATTTGTTGCCACTTGGGGACCACTTTTGATGTATGGGCGGAATAGGACGCTAAACACACCAGTCGGAGACGTGCTCCAGGCACCAGACTTCACGTGAACCTGGTCTCTTTGCACACCCGGTGTGGAAAGACGCGGACTTGTCTGTCAGCAGCGTGTCAGTCTTGATATGTAGGTACCGGTGTGGAATGCAAATTAATGGCGTATTCTACGGCCAACCGCCAGGATCGCGACAGGCAACAGCATGACACTCCGGCTTCTGTGACGTCATTTGTTGCCACTTGGGGACCACTTTTGATGTATGGGCGGAATAGGACGCTAAACACACCAGTCGGAGACGCGCTCCAGGCACCAGACTTCACGTGAACCTGGTCTCTTTGCACACCCGGTGTGGAAAGACGCGGACTTGTCTGTCAGCAGCGTGTCAGTCTTGATATGTAGGTACCGGTGTGGAATGCAAATTAATGACGTATTCTACGGCCAACCGCCAGGATCGCGACAGGCAACAGCATGACACTCCGGCTTCTGTGACGTCATTTGTTGCCACTTGGGGACCACTTTTGATGTATGGGCGGAATAGGACGCTAAACACACCAGTCGGAGACGCGCTCCAGGCACCAGACTTCACGTGAACCTGGTCTTTGCACCCCGGTGTCGAAAGACGCGGACTTGTCTGTCAGCAGCGTGTCAGTCTTGATATGTCCAGGTACCGGTGTGGAATGCAAATTAATGGCGTATTCTACGGCCAACCGCCAGGATCGCGACAGGCAACAGCATGACACTCCGGCTTCTGTGACGTCATTTGTTGCCACTTGGGGACCACTTTTGATG
>JAZHYW010022300.1:0-10400 GCA_037355805.1 Ixodes ricinus | reverse complement strand
CCATTACTGCTGTCAATGACTGTCCAGCATTCATCTTTCCACAACCCACTCCTGATGACACTGAAGAAGAAACTCATGGCATCGTCCATGGGTAATGCCAACTTGGAAAGTCCAGTTGTGGAGCTACCTAGTCACATAGTCTCGAGCGAAAGAAACGTGAAGCGACGGAGCGACGCCCTCTCGTTCTTGTCGCATCCCTCAACGATCGTCAGCGGAAGCTATTCGCACTGCCTGTGGTCCGCTTTGAGAGTAGCGATGGTGCCAAGTGGACCACCCTTTTCGGTAAATGAAATGAAGACGGTGCAGCGACGCCAATCGCTGCACCGTCTCCGAGCTGACAATATGGCACGTATTACGCCCTAATGATATCATATACGCCCTAATGACCCTCAAGAAAGTAATCATTTATCAGTTTCGAAACTACTGTGGGAATCTTCTTGTCACTGCTATATTAATCGAAGGTTCATATTTTTTTATCAGATGTCATGACGGGGAGATCGAAATGCACGTGCCGCATTGCCAACTGGACTATTAGTGCCGATTATGGGGAAATACTAAAGCAAATTGGCACGAGTCTCATTTACCCTTAAGCCATGGTTCACATTGTTCATGCAACATACGAAAAAGAGTCTAAAGACATCAGCCACCGTCATATCTGTGGTTCACATACCCCATGCCAAGCTTTTTCCTTGAACTCGTTGAACCATGCGGCATTCGAGGCACAGATCTCGCGGTGACTCGCGTTCTAATTTGTATGCAGACTGTCTTTTGTATGATGCATAAGCAGTGGGACCCCGGCTTAAAGGGATACTTCAACGAAATTTGAAATATTCCCGTCGTGTTCAAAAATAGGTTGAATATGATCCACAATATCCGTAAATGACAATCGCACGTTGGTATTTTGATCCTGGTGGCTGTATTTTTCGTTATAAACGGCCCACTCTGGCAAGCGCTCGGAGAAGGCCCAGCGGAGACCACGTGACATCCAACGCAATCGTGACGTAGGTCGTCTCGAGACGAGCAAAGCTACGGCGAGGCTGACGTCGAGAGGATGGCCTAGTCGTTCCAGCCACCGAAGCGGCTGCTTTTGTACGAATTTTGAGTGAAGGGTTAATCTTCTATAATCTTGTAGGGGACAATAGCGACTTCTGCGACACACAAAAGGCATTCTCGGGTAGAGGGGAGTTCCTCCTTCTCCTCTTCTCTCGTCGTGGCCGGAGGCGAGACACTCACCGTCACTAGCTGTCAAGGTTCCTAGACGGGCATTACAAGCGTGGCGTTAGCGACATCCACCAGGTGCTCTTTGCTAATCGTTTAATTCGTTTTAACATTCCTTTTCGAGACTTTTTTGACAAGATATTGGTATGTTCGATGTGATACTGCTCCTTTGAACACATATAGACCAAAAAATGAGCGCCGAACTTTCGTTGTAGTATCCCTTTAAAGGGCTGGCCAGATGGCACCGTCACTGTTTGAAGCACACCACATGCTGTGCGAGAGCTTCAGCTCAAGTCCGCTGAGCGGCGTAACCAGGGCAGGACCCTCTCGCTCCGTCATTAGCATGTTATTTTGTTCGAGACTGTACATGATAGACTTCCACCACTGTGCGTGTGATCTTGTCTTTTTTTTTTTTGGTTCATACAAGTCCATGAAGAGCACCTAAAGTTCCTCCTACATTAAGTTTATCTTATGTACACTTTTGTCAGTTTTATTTTTATCTGCCAATCGTTACACCAGCTTGTCAATTTCGGTAAATGTTCACTCGATATTTTTATCACCGGATGGCACGTATCTTGTGAAAATAGATAATTTATAGCCTTTCCGCAAACTTGCCTAGCTTTGACTCGTTCGAATCCTAGGCAACAGATCCCAGGGGCACCAGATGTACACCGGATGTTGTTCGACGTTGCAATTATCCAACTGTGCAAGCTGTTCTAGCCCTACCAGCCACATGTACTTTCAAGGCTGTGAACTTGATCACCGTTAAAGATGCACTCGAGCTAATAGCAGCCTCGATGATGAAAACGCGGTCGAGGGCCTCGGCAAAATCCACGATCTCCACTGGCTTGTTATCGTCGGTCGATGCATCGAACTTAGGTTTCGAGTCACCTCAATTTGAAGTGTTTGTCTGTTTGTTTGTTTGTTTGTTTGTTTGTTTGTTTGTTTGTTTGTTTATTTTGAGTGCCCAAAAACAGCCAAAGCCTATACATTGGTGCACTTGTTAGTAACATTTCAGATAGCATATAAACGCTCTAAAGGAAAAACACAGGAATTGAATAGTTGCAAAGCATGAACATTATTTCAATACATGAAGCAAGCACTTCCTAAAATGAGGTTGGTTAGGGTTGAAAATGTCAATGCCATCTGATTCCAGATGATTGAAGTAGTTTTGCAGTCGGCCCGAGGGTGACGTGAAATCGCTGTAATTGACATGGAAAGTGCGACTAGAACGAACATTTCTACCGGGTATATGATAGTTAATAGATGTGACCAGAGAGCTAATATCGTGATAAGAATGTATGCATTTAAACAAGAATAAAAGGTCGCGCGAGCATCGTCTTGATGCAAGGTTAGTGATTTGCAATTGTCTAAGCACTTCGTTGTAATCATAAAGATCGTGTGATGGGGATCTAAAATGATAAGTTCTGGCAAATCTTTTCTGTACGCGTTCCACATTATTGGAAGCTGTAGCACTAAGGCTGTTCCAAATCACAGTGCAGAAGTCATGTTTTGGAAGAACTATGTTTCGATAAAGTACGTAGAAAAGGTAAACACTTGAAAAACACTTACTAAATCTTGAAATTGCACCGAGAAGACGAAAACAAGAGCTCACAACGTATGTCGCGTGCGAGTTAAAGTTGAGTTTGGAGTCTAGCATCACTCCCAGATCTTTCACAATCGTAACTCGAGTAATCGACGAATTTTCTAAGTAGTACAGAAAGTGAGTTGGATTAGTCTTACGCGTGAAAGATATTACATTTGTTTTTCCAATGTTAAGATCAAGCCCGTTATCTTTACACCATAGACAGATGGCGTTGATGTCTTCCTGCAGTAGAGCACAATCATTTAATGACGAAATATTTTTATAGATCTTGAGGTCATCAGCGAACTGCAAGAGGCTCGAATGGCGAATGATGTCTTGGACATCTTTAACAAATATATTAAAAAGAAGAGGTCCCAGATTGGAACCCTGGGGTACACCAGATGGCACGGGAAAAAAACAAGACCTAACATTTGCGTAGCCGACACAGTTTTCTCGTGCAGAAAGATAACTTTCAAACCAAGAACAGTACTCGTCACTGAGACCAGAAACAGAAAGTTTGTGTAACAGTAACTTGTGGTTTACACGATCAAATGCCTTGCTACAATCAAAATACACTGCGTCAACTTGCTCTCGAGAAGAGACTCTGGGGGCAACATCATTTAAAAAACACGCAAGATTTGTTTCAACAGACCTGCCGCTCAAAAAACCATGTTGAACTTCGGGTATTGAGTGCTTAAAACAGTGTGTTAGATGCTTATGAATGATTTTTTCGAATACCTTCGAAAATGCGGAAAGCAATGATATCGGTCTATAGTTTGTGATATTCGTTGAGGTGCCTGATTTAGGAAGAGGGATTACCAAGCCCTTTTTCCAGGCGGTCGGAAAGATAGACTGCTTCAGCGACATAGAAAATATGTGGTGTAGAATGGGAGCCAGTATGTCGACACACCCCTTAACTATAAAATTCGGTATGCCATCAAGGCCACAAGATTTTTTAGATGGGAGCTGATGAATTGCCCAAACAACGTCGGCAATGTCAATTGTCGGAGGAGGAAAATGGTTATGAGTAGTTAGTAAAATCTCTGTGTTTTCGACACTGACTGATGAATAGGTGGACAGGAAAAACTTTGCGAATTGATTGCATATCTTATCAGGATCAGAAGAATATGCTCCGTCAATTATAAGTGAAGCAGGACTCGACCTATCTCGAGTATGCTTTTATAACCAATCGCCAAAAATCCTGGGGACGCTTGGAAACACTTCCTTCGACTTGTCTACGATAAGCCTCTTTATCGCGCTTATACACCAATTCATGTTTACAAACAAACCGGAGCGCCCGGAGCGCCCCTAGCGGACGCCACCGGCGCCGCGCATGCGCGATGGGGGTGTGGGCAACAAGCGCGCCGTCGCCCATAAACAAACCATTGAAACGCGATGTTATCGGCGTCAGTGTGAGTCCCCCTGCCCTTTTTCGCAATCGAATTGTTGATTCTACGTCTTCCTGGCAATGTCCGACTACATGAGCAGCGTCAGCGAAATTAACGAGGCTCGTTACACCGCGAAACTTCGAGTGAATAATCTGACATGCGGCGATTCATTCCGCGTGGACGCCGCAGAATGTACGCTAAAGCCTGATTCACCTGATGAGATTTCGCTCGCAATTTTCAGTCGCGACGTCGCTCGGGCTGCAAAAGCGTGAACCGTAGCTGAGATGGTCGACGTCAATACTGAAAATCGCAAGCAGAATCGGACCAAGTGAATCAGGCATAACAAGTCGGTGATGGCCGCTGGTAACAATAATCAACATCTCCATGTATCTACTGTTTACGAAGAGCCTGCTTACCAACCTTCAAATTTAAGTCTTTTGAGGTCTGCACTTACTTCTTATCGCAAGGACCGGGCCAACTTTTGGTCTACGGGCCGGCGTCGTCTAAGAGAGCAGACGACAAGCAGAAACGTTTGAAAGAGCAGACGACATTTTGAACGATCAGGCGGCCGTTTGAACTTGAAGACGCACTGAACGTAGTCCGCAGGTGGTCCGCACAACTTGACGGTTTTCTGGCGTTCATGTTGGAACAAAACAAATAAATCTGATGACCACAAGTATCCGTGAATTCAACCCAAAGTGCTTCCCGGCCAAGCAATCGTTGTCCGACGGCGTCTGCTTTTCCCTTTTCCCGGCACATATCCAGATTCTCGGACGAACCGAGCACGTGAAAACTGACCTTCAAACCTTTCTCGACACTTTTGGTACGGCCCCAGTCGCGGCGTTTTGACGATAAGGCAGGTTTTTGTCTGATTCCTTTCAAAACAACGCAGGAATACACGTCTGGCATGGGGACTTCTGCCCACAGCCCCAGACCGGAAGTGCGACCGGCGCGCCACCACCGCGCCGTGACGTCACAGAGATGAGTTCGTGTTATACAGTTCTTTAACCGTGGCTCGGCATATTTTAAACCTGTCATAAACTTCGTTGCTGTTAGTAGTGCGGTAAAGACGGTGCAAATGTAACTTTTTGCGCATTACGCGTTTTAATTCACGAGAGAACCAGCGGGGATATCTGTTTGATCGATCAGTTTGTTTACGAGGTATAAAGCTGTGCATGCCGGTCATCAAAATATTGGTCAAAGCAGTGACCGCCTCGTCAATCGAGTGTAAACGAAGGACGTCGTCCCACGCGTACGCAGCAAGGAAAAGATAAAAGTCAAGATACGAGCCGTTGGCGTAATCAAACCGATATATGTTTTTGTGTTTCACGGACGAGACTAGCACGTCTACCTTAACGGAAAATGGAACATGCCATATATCGGCGGAAACAATTGGATTGCTCACTATTGCAATATTGTAAGTTTCAAAATTAGTAAAAAGAACGTCCAGAGCGTTTCCACATACGTTTGAAGGAACTTCGCCGCGGTAAAGATCGTTGTAGTGAACAAAATTTAAGAGCTGATTTCCTTTACGACAGCTTGACTCTGAAGCTTCGCTCGACCACCACGTACCAGGTACATTAAAATCGCCGACAATGATCACGTTAAAGTTGGCGGGGTCGAGTTTTTCTGATAAACTGGTCAGAACCTGCTCAAATTCCTTGGAATCGAGAGACGGGGGTATATAATAATTTCCTATTAAAAGATTTTTGGGTCCGCCAGTTTTCACTTCAAGCCAAACACATTCTTCATAGCTTTCGAGATCCAAGCGACGAACTGCCGTGATGTTGTTGCGTATGGCTGTGAGTACACCACCACCGTATTTCTGTCCGGTAACTCCGTAATTGCGGTCGCGGCGAAATATGGAGTAGCTGTCACAAAAATATTCATAAGATGAGATGTCACTTCGTAGCCAAGTTTCTGTAATACAATACACGTCGTAGTCTGAAAGCGCTACCCCCTCAGAGAACGTATCGGCCTTAGTGCGAAGGCCCCTTACGTTTTGGTAGTAGATTGATAAAGTTTTAAGCTTCTCCCGTGTCTGCATTAGCAAGTTCGTCGGTTCTTAGTACACCACGAAACTGACGAAAAAGACACCCCTCAGGCCACACTAGTGGGTCGTTAATAATATCAAACGTGTCAGCACTTACTGCGACGTGAAAAGACGAGTATGTAGAAAACTTGCTATTAAGCCTTGTACATACGAGCGTGTCGTCCTTCACCACATCAGCCACAAACTGTTCGATGTCTTCTGTGGTTGTATCCGGGTTCATCCTTGTTACGAACAATGCTTTCCGGGCAGGACCCCGGGGAACGGTCCTCAGAGTCGTCGACTTGCTGGCACCCCCTCGTATTTCTGCCTTCCGCCGGCGTCGAACCTCATTCCAGCCGTCTTCGGGCTGGTTGCGTTTGCCTGAGCTCGGACTGACGTTATCCGAGTTCGTTGAAGGTGCGGTGGAAGCAGAAGTGGACTGTCTGGAAGGTCGTTGGGTCTCGTTGTTCGCCGGTGCCTTGTTTGCAGCGTTGGGACGAACAGGCGGCGTTTCATCACTTGTTTGCTTCGTTGTATTCTTCGCCACACTGGCATAGCCCGGCCCTGTTGGTTGAATGGTCAACAAAGCGTCGAGGGCTTTCGCAAGGTTTGTATTCACGAAGTCCAGGCGCTTCATGACCAATGAGTTATTGTTTTTCAGTTCCAGCCTCATAGCAGCGTTTTCGAGCTTGAGTGACGTCACTGTAGCTTCCAGCCGGTCGACTTTCAAAAGCAGCTCTGTCAGAGTAGCAGCCGAATTTGCAGGATGTTCATCACTGCCCATGGCAGTGGGCGTAGTCGAGCCGGGCGACAGCACGTCAGCATTGACGAGGCTTTCCTCACCGCGCGGACGCCGAGTGCAGTCAGTGCATTTGTAGATGCTGACACCGTCGCGAAAAAGGACGTCGTAATCTTCTTGGCGAATGTTCAGGCATTTTGTGTGGAAGACGAAATCACACTCACCGCTGCACGCGATGGAAGTTTGCCGGGACGAGATAGGCAGGGTGCACTCAGCGCACACACCCATCTACTGCTGGCGAGGGAGCACGAGAGCATGCGACTGCCCTCATTCAGTGCGCAGCGCTGAATGAGGGCAGTCGCGTGCCTCGTGGCACTACAATACAAAGTATTGTAGTGCTACGAATACAGATGTTCATTATTTTAGTGCAGGCAAGAATCGCATTTAAATTAATCTAATTCTTGTCACATGCTCGTACATTAGCTCCGAGTAATACACAAAGAATTGTTGAATGCTGTCCTGCGAATGTACGAAAAATGTCCTGAGGCGTCACCCAGAGAACATTTCCGGGATTGTACGCTGGCCGGACAAATGTATTCAAGTTGAACAGCTCGAGGGTGAGACGAGGGCTACCTCAGGACGCCCAGACGTTCTTTCTTGCACATCCTGACTCCTGAGGATATCCAAGGATATCTTTCCGTTGTCTGGGAGGCAGCGTTCACTCTCTCAACTCGGAATCAGAACATCTGGTGCAGATTATATGGAACCGCCAATGACCATCATAGTCACGCACTCGCGGAAGGGTAACGCATGGGGCACGGGCTTGGACAGTCTGAGCTCCAAACATTGCTAGGATTCGCCTATTCGCATATTTGATTAAACGCGACCCACTAGTCGAATGTTTGACTAGGCTTTGATTACCATGAGCCCGAGTTGAGTGCTCGGGTGCATAAAGATACTTTGGTGTCACTTGGCTCGTGGTGCAATGTCGTGGTGTCATGTGGCCTCACGGTGTCAACAACGCTATTGGAACTAGTAACGTCAGGTGTAAAGTGACGTCTTGGTGTTATTTGCTAAGATGGCTTGACGAGTTGACGTCACGTAACGTCATGGTGTCACGTTACACTATGCCACGTTACGTCATGTAACTCTGACACCATGACTTGACACTGTAATAAAATGTGTCCACGTCGTACAATATCAGGTAACACGTGAGTCACACAATTAAGGAGAGTGCTAATAGAACCACGCCATAATATTCCACCATTTCTCATACGTTGCAATTCGCAATGCTTTATATCATAATTTCATCCATAAATAAACAATATACAGATTTCCTTTTGTATTTCTGCGATATTAACAAAAAATACTGGGCTACAACGTTTTGAACCGGTTACCGTTCATTCTTTTTCCGGTCAACTTCTTGTTCAGCTCCAAAGTGGCAGCGGCGACTTCGGTACGGTTCGGTTCCGTTTCGGCTAAAATGAAGGTTCGGTTCCGGTTTCGGTTTGGTTCGGCACCCGTTCGACACTGATGACTACTGCTTAGTGTATGTTAAAAATCCCAGGCTAGCAGTAGTATTGTCTAGACGCGGGACTAACTAACTCCCGCTGTCGAAACATACGCAAAACACGATATTTTTAGCATATACATTCAATGCGGGCTGTTCAACAAGTGTCCGCCGTCTCTTCTTGATTTGTTTTCTTATTTTAACGCTTCTTGAACGGTGACATTGAAGCCGCTACGCGGTGCAAAACCTCAACCGCTAAACCAAGAGAAAGTGGTCTCATACGCTTTGAGTCCACTGTCAGTGAACTAATCTCCTGGATTAATCTCGTCGTGTTGTCGTCCACTAATTCTACATCCCACTCCCCCGCGGTAAACGATTGAGGCTCATTCGTAAAGGATACAGTTCCTGGATTCTGGGAAACTAGCGTCATTGCCTTCTCTGCCTGCTAGCCGAACACAAACAAATACTGACACAGACGACCAAAACCTCACAAGGCGAATGGCCAATCGGCCTCCGTTGCTATTGCAATCGCAATTTCGGCCCCTTCAAATCTTCGAAGCTCCAGTCTATCTATGCTGGAACGCAAACTAAATGATGTAGAAAACTGCATCGGGCACTGATTGGCTATTCTCTCGGGTCATGTGACATGATGTTGAAATGCAGTTCTTCTCCTATGCAGTACGAGCTATGCTCGTAAAATGATGCAGTTGGCGATGACGTCAAAATGTCGTCACGATGCACTTTGACGATGCAGTTATCTGAGTGGTCGAGACAAAGCCGGAGATCGTTCTCCATCGTAAAAGATGGCGACCCTAACATATGCATTTCTACTGTTGGGTTCGCCAGCGGATCGAGTCTTTAGAGATCACCGGGATGCTTTCGAGACGAGTGATACGAGGTTTGTGGGCGAATACCGGCTGACCAAAACGGTGACTCGCTGGCTGTGCGACAGCTTCGCGGAAAGCTCCAGCGTTGTCGTGATGGGCCCCGTGTGCTGACGGTCGAACAACAAGTCCTCGCAGCTCTACGCTTCTACGTCGCTGGCGGCTTCCAGGGAACCGTTCGGGAGCGACGAAAACAATGGTGTTCACCAGTGCTCTGTGAGAGTCGCGTACTTGTTGATGTCACCAACGATATCATCGATTGCCTCGGATCGAAGTGGCGGCGTTTCCAGCAAACTCAAGCAGAGAAGGCGCTTACAAAAGGATGGTCGAGCGATGCAAGTTCAGCGGCGTGATGGATAAATATTCTAAATACTTTTACACGACTCAACACGACTGTGTTTTCATTTGAGTGCACCCCATATAAGTGATTTGGCTGAGCGAAAAGCCAAGCAGCGGTAAAATGCTTAAGTTGAGCTAGTCGGTTCCTACTACAGGTAGAGAGAGAGAGAGAGAGAAAGAAAGAGAGATGTATTAACTTTATTTTAAAGCAACAACTTAAGGTGAGGCCAGCTGAACTAGAATAAACATACACACGAAGAAAAGACCATACACACCGTGGGACTAACAACGGTTTTCTTTTTCCTCCTCTTCTACTACGAACTCCACCTGAGGGAAATATTCTCTCTTTCCTTATTTTTTGCTTCCTACTTCACCGACAATTTAACCCCCGAAGGAACATTTTTTTGTCCTCGTGCAGCACGAAAGAAGTTGCACTAAGGCAGTCAAACAAAGTCAAAAAGTCAAATTTGTCGTTAGTTGTTTATACAGCAGGAGGTTAGTCTCCGCGAACATGGCGACATTGTTACCGACTGTATATAAGCAATTCAGCCAGTGCAGTACGACTGCTAGCTTGGAGTTCTTAAAGTGCGTCACGCAGTGATACACGACCGCACGCCGGTACGACGCTCATCCAGATCAGGAAACGGGCAGGGGTGGGGATTGAACCCAGGATCCCTGGGTTCTGCAGCGCGAATTTTCGCCCCA
>JAZHYW010022299.1:0-27069 GCA_037355805.1 Ixodes ricinus | reverse complement strand
GGCGTTTCTGCACAAGCTGAGTGAGCTTTCCCCACAAACCCGCTACCCACTTAATCCAATCCGTAAAATTCAAATCACAAAATGAGCTCAGGAGTGGCAAAGCCTTTAGCGATCTCGATGCTTACGATCCTGGTTTCCAGTTATCCGAAGCTTTACCAGAAATTGCGGGAAACGCTTTTTCCGCTCTTCTGAAAGGATACAACAATTTGCGACGGAGCAAGGCGACATCGCCCCAGGTTCCTCACAGCGTATCTATTATCTATCTAGCTGAGATCGTTGCGTTTGCAGATGGATTCTTTCACCAATCAACCGTTTTCAAGAGTGCGTGGCGCCATCTAGTAACTGCTGCGCCAATTGTCCGAGTCGGCCATTGTGTGGGCACGTACTCTCATAATGTATCGAACACGAGTGCGGTGGCGTCGACGTTCGGCGGCAAATCGGCTCAGCTCGGATTGAAGACGAGCGCTGCTTCGGCGCTCTTCAACGACTCGGGTGCAATCCCGCGCTTGGAGCCCGACAAATGGCGACCGTCAATATCACTCGATGGGCTTTGGAAAAAAGAACCCGTCGCACCGGCTCTGCACTGAGCTCCGAAATGGCGGCACCCGTGAGATATTCGAAGAATGAAGCACCAATTCTCAGCTCCTAGGCTGGCAATGATTTGTGCCCCGTCCCCGTCGGGAGTATTCTTGTATTCGCGTTTTGATAATGGCCTTTATCGGCCTATGTGCTTTATATAACTTTAAACTACGTGTGATAAATCTCACGTTACAGTTGATTGTCGAGCGTGATGGTTTTTCGAGGAAAACAAACGTACGAACGCATCCTTCGTGAAAATTCACATAACTAAACGTAACGAAATTCGGTATTGACCGAATTTATACGTAAGATCTTACGTATAATTCGGTAAGCCTTTTTCTTCTTTTTTCTTTTTTCACTACTGCTATAGCGTGTACTTTTTATATCTCTCCTTGACGTCCGATCACGTGATATGCTCGAAAGACCTGGTCACGTGGTCAGCCACACGCTTCCCACCTTCGATGTAGATCGGGTTTGCACGTTGTGCGGGTCTCCTCTCGCCACAGTGGTGTAGTTTGGGGCTCGAAATTGGGGGTCGTGGGTTCGATTCTCAGTGGGGCATTTATTGAGTTGTCTTTTTATCTAAATTTGTCGCTATTTCTTCTTGACTATTTGTTTTGCTATACATATTTTACTCTTCAGCATGCGTTACATAATTCGTAACGGTTTCTGTTGCGTTCCGCCACACGTTTTTGACGAATCTTACCTCTTAAGGCCATTCTAAGTTAAAAAGAGGGAAATATCGTCCCAAGCAGAGATGAAATTTCGAGCGTAGCGCAAAGCGTAGAAGCAGAGACAGAAAACAGGTGCGGTGTGCGGTGACGACCGGTGCTGCCTCGCTAATGGGATTGAAGCGACGAAAGAGACGTCCGCGCGGGAGGACTGTTCGATAACGCGATAATTGAATCCTAAGCTCGGGCCCGGGATTCAATTATCGGACGAGGGAAAGAGCTGAGATAATCATCGAGGCCTGAATTGAAGACTCGGTGAATCGAGGAACCCCTTCCATTCAGGCCTTCGTTAAAAGAAAACGGAGCATTCCGTCTTTTCCCGGCGTCTGTCAGGAGGGAGGAGGCGCCATCTCGTAAAGCAAATATCCCCAGGCCGGGGATGGGGCAAGAAAGTACGTCCGGATCCGGAAATTGATTTGACTCCGGGTTGTCCCTCGGAGCGAGAGGTTGGGACCCGACGTGAGCTTTGGCCCGTATAAAGTAAACATTGGTGGCGGCGGGAAATACGCTCCATTGCACCTTACGATGAAGCGCAGAGGGCGCTACGAGTCATCCAAGCAAATCCAATGCCGCCTCAGTGTCGTCCACGTGACCTTCGGAAGGCGAGCGGCGGCGTGCGGGGCGCCTAGAATCATAATTCCTTGGCGCGATCGGATTGCCTGGGATGGCCTACTGAGATTCATCGTATGCGGTCAAGCGGTCGATACGGATGGCAAAAACGTTTGTAACGACAGCGACAAACGAAAACAACAAAAAAGTCGAACTTTGTCAAATTTTGCTAAGAGTTCGAAGGTTCGGCGAACCTTCAAACTTTTAGCAAAATTTGGCGAAGTTCGATTGTTTGCTTTTGTGTTACCCCACGTTTTGAAAACAAAAATCAGATAGCTGGGAAAAATAGTTTGTACAGCCGCTCTTTTTTTAATCTTACGCAATATAAAATAAAGTGCAAAGCTTTCAATGATTAAAGTAATTTCGTAATATAAAACGAGACACCCTATACAAAACTTCGCATCAAGGTTAACAAAGCCGAACCTGGTGGCGCTCTAACGTCGGCAGGTTCGCGACATACGTGGTTGAAACAACGATGTACATTCAAATCGCCATCGCGAAAGCAAAGCGAAATATCCAGCTGAAACTGACTAAAACTCTCGGTGAAATAATGCGAGAATGTCGTGTGAAGAACGGCCACGAAAGAGGTTTCAGCAAGCTGCCTTTTTCTTGTGCGATGTCAAGGGTGGTGGAAGTGCCAAATGAAGATCCCAGGTTTTGTCGAAGAAGTGGGCCTGTGTTTGTAAAAACCAGCGAGACTGCCACTGAGAATAGCGAATTTCAGCAAACATCTCAAAAGCATCTTTCAGATGTTTCTTTTCAAGCATGCTGCTTTGACTTCTGACAGAGGTCAAACGTGAAGGCGACACAATGGTGAGCACAAGTACGCGCTCACCTTAACAGTGCATTTAAAAGGGAAGATACTAACTGATATCATGTCTAGCAGCATTTGTTCCTTTGTCAAAGACATTTGACAGAATACTGTATCTTTCTGCCATTGCAGTTGTTTTGCACTTGCCATTCGTTAAGAACGAAAAGCGCAAATCAGTTGCCCAGCTGAGTTATAACCTGAATCAAGGATTATCTCATGACAAACAACAAAGAAAAGTAGGCGTTGTAGACATTTATAAAACGAAAACGCAAAGTAACCTCGAGAAACCGCTACGATGGCTTGCCGAGAGAAGCAAGTTAGCCAGTGCAGCGTGGCTGTCAATAGCGAGTTTTATAATAGGGGGCCCCACAACTTTGGGTGCCCAAACAGCTTGGGGCGTCCTAGTGCGCGTGCGCAGAACTTCTGCGCATGCCCATTGCGGTGCCCCAAGCTGTTTGGCGCACCCAAAGCTGTGGGGCCCTCTATTCTAAAACTCGCTAATATATAGGTGTTTAGACGCACTTCACACTGGTGATTGCGTGACCCCACGGCGGTGCAGTATTCGTACAAATTTAAACCGGCAAGGGTAAAGATTGATCATAATCTCTGATTTGCTTGGGCTCTGCAAAGTGCTTAGCGTGCGTATCGTAGTTGTAATGCTGTAACTTGGATGGGGGCAGAACCTCCCTTCCCCCGTCTCTAGCGTGCCGTGTTATGGAAAAGACGTCATATCCTCCCACATTATTTTGGTGATTTTTTCTAATGCAATTCAAAGTCGCTGGATACAGTGACTTCAATCAATCTGATTCGATGTTGTGTACTCTTAGTACGGGGATCTTGCGACACCCAAGGGGGCGCGCTGCTCCGCTTTGGCAGCGGCTCTGTTTACTACAAAATGTGATCGAATTTTTCCACCGTGGCCGGGCCTACGCGCGGACGAATTCCTAAATCTAGCCTCGGAGTAATGTTTCGATACAGGTAATTTAGAAAGAAATTCACACGGTGGAGAAGATATAAGAATTAATAAATTCACTTTTACCTAAACTGGAGCGCAAGTTGCGCCTTCCGGGCGACTGGTTCCCATGCAAAAAAATCTCGTACCAGGTGAATGTTTTTTTCATCGGTAACAAGTCGCCTAGAGGGTGCGAGTTGGGCTCCATTTCGGGTGAAAGCCAATTTATTCTTTCCAAGTAAAAGTTTTCAACCTTAGCTTTCGAAAACTATACACCTCCAGCGTTGCTCCGTATGGGCTGCCAGGTCATTCGACCCGGTGAAGTTGCCCAGAGATCGGGCTCGGTAGTGTTCACACAGTTAAAGCGGCAACAACGAAAACACACCGTCATATGTTGTGTGCATCTTCGCTGAAAAAACTTCAACGAAGTGATCGTGTGTTCGACGGTCCGGTAGCTAATATGGCAAGACTAGTTCCAGCATCATTCCTTGATCAAATGTGCTATCGGGTTCAAATGAAAGGCGAACACTGGACGGCGTGGCCGTCGACACGCGCTGCGCCTTCTGGGGGACTCTGGAAACTGATAAAACTATGGAGTCGAAAGTAGGGCGCAGCGGGAGTGTGCGTCCCACTCCAATATTTGACACTCGCCTAGCGCAACCCAAATTCCGAAAGCTGCGGCGGCGGTACGCTGGAAGTTCCTTCATCGTTCGGAGTTTGCTTCGAACCCGGTAGTACATGATAGGTACATTTTTGCTCCTCGCCTTATCAGACTGCTGCTCGCTGGCTGGCGGATCGAGCAAGACTAGGATAGGGCCAGCTTGAACTTGGGAGACGAGAAAACGTAAAAAACCGAGATAGAAGAAAGAGACAGAGATAGAGATACTGCTGGACTACCAACTATGGATTTAATGCTTCTTCCTCTTCTTGAACCTTAACTGCGTGCTTCTTCTTTTCTGCTCATCCTTAAAGCGCCATACAATCTAAGGATGAAATAAAATGAAATGAAATTAAATGAAATGAGAGCCACATGCATTCCACATACAACCCAGATTGACATCTCCAGCAGTGCGTGACACACCTCTAATACTGTTTTTCTTTTGAGGTGAGCTTTAGCAGGACGTGGCACACCGCAAGTACTGTTTTTCTTTTGTGGTGAGCTTGATGGATGGCACGCTGACGCATGTCTCTTCGTTTTCTTCGATGGCCATGGTCTCCAGCATCTCTCGTGCATACGGGTTTTTGTTTGTTCCGAGGATGGTAAGGCTGTTGAACGCTGCGCTGCATTTACAGCTGCGGCAATGAGCTGGTAGATGGCCCGCTGTAGTTCCCTTGAGAGATGCTGCGTGCTCACGTGTCCTATCATTAATACACCTGCCAGTCTGGCCTATGTAGCATTTGCCACATGATAGGGGGATGTTATAAACAACCCCCGTTTGACACGGGGCATATTGTGTCCTATGAGAGATGTTGCACATTTTCTTTTCGTTGGTGTGGCGGTTGACGGGGCATATTGCTCTCTCATAGGACACAATATGCCCCGTGTCAAACGGGGGTTGTTTATAACATCCCCCTATCATGTGGCAAGTGCTACATAGGCCAGACTGGCAGGTGTATTAATGATAGGACACGTGAGCACGCAGCATCTCTCAAGGGAACTACAGCGGGCCATCTACCAGCTCATTGCCGCAGCTGTAAATGCAGCGCAGCGTTCAGCAGCCTTACCATCCTCGGAACAAACAAAAACCCGTATGCACGAGAGATGCTGGAGACCATGGCCATCGAAGAAAACGAAGAGACATGCGTCAGCGTGCCATCCATCAAGCTCACCACAAAAGAAAAACAGTACTTGCGGTGTGCCACGTCCTGCTAAAGCTCACCTCAAAAGAAAAACAGTATTAGAGGTGTGTCACGCACTGCTGGAGATGTCAATCTGGGTTGTATGTGGAATGCATGTGGCTCTCATTTCATTTAATTTCATTTCATTTTATTTCATCCTTAGATTGTATGGCGCTTTAAGGATGAGCAGAAAAGAAGAAGCACGCAGTTAAGGTTCAAGAAGAGGAAGAAGCATTAAATCCATAGTTGGTAGTCCAGCAGTATCTCTATCTCTGTCTCTTTCTTCTATCTCGGTTTTTTACGTTTTCTCGTCTCCCAAGTTCAAGCTGGCCCTATCCTAGTAATGCACCAACTAGCTCAACTCAAGCCCGTAACCGAGCAAGACTATTCGGAATGAGATGATCGCAGCTTTCCTTGCCTGCGCATCGAGGGGTTTGGTGTTTTCTGGTTCCATCTCTCGTAAAAGTTATCCCCGACTCTGACCCCGAACACGTTGTGCAGCTGGGTGCTTAAGTGACCCATGTCAGACGGGCACTTTGAAGGCCTTCAGAACGAACTACTTTAAAGGGTCCACTAATCAAATCAGGCCCTTAGGCGCAAGATCGGGAGCTGACTCGCCAATTTTTTTAAGGCGGGAGGGTAGGGCAAACCGGTCATCTTGGTTTTAATTTTGTATCTCAAAGACTACTGCATGTTTTATTTTGAAATTTTACGTATTGACAGGATACACCTTTGGAATTAACTTTCTGTTGCTTTTTTACTAAATAATTTTTTACAATTTTAGTAACAGACTGTCAGATCTTAAGCTGAGTTTTATTTTTAATGTACCTTTTCTCAAGAATAAAAAATAGGGTTCTTATTGAATTTGGCACATATCCTGTACATGTTACTGCATTGGACTTAACCTAAGAAAAATAAGTTTTAAGATTCAGCATGCAAGAAAATACATTGTTCTTTCTAATCTTGGGCTATTAAAGGTAAACTTTATAATTTTAACTTTTATAACGTAATAATATAGGGAATTCTTAAAACGTTTAGGTTCAAACTGTTGAAAAGCTATTTTACTATAAGCTGTAAAAGCTTTACTGTAATCAGATAAGTAGTTTCTTAGTAAAGGTATATCAAATTTCAAAAAATTTCAAAAATGTCATTTTGAGAAAAACATTTTTATGTCTCCCCACAATGGTAAATGACCAAAGCGCGCAGATTTCGGCCCCTATTTAAGTGACTTGGAACACTCGTCCACTCTTTTCACTTTTTGGTTTTGTTCCTGAGAATGCATATAATTTGTTCACACCAAAAACTGCACCATTGATTTTTTGGTTGGTTTACCCTACCATCCCCATTTAAAGGAGTTTGGTCTGAAGACCTTTGACGTGTCCTTCTGACAGGAGTTTTACATTGATCAGTCGGCTACCACACACTATATGTGTAAAATGCTTGTAGGTAGAAGTCGCAACGGGACGCATTCGTCTTGTCGCAGCATTCCAATTGTGAACGTGCTACGCTGATCGTTTTGTTCGAGTTTCAGAACCGAGCATGACCTAGCGACGATCAGTGCGAAAAAAGCGGTCAGTAGTTAAGTAAGCAAAATAAGGAATACTACAAGCGGGCGACTAATCTCTCAAAGAGCAACAAATAAAATAAAGCAAACAATCAAACTAAATTCTTGATATTCACTTATAATTTAAAAAAAAAAAACTCGCTTCAGGCAACTCCAGTTGGACTCCTGGCATAGGCTCATCTATTCGTACAAATCCTGGCACGTCGGCGGAAAATTATAATTTTTTCGTGCGTTAAGAGAGATTAGGAGCGAACGTCAGAGGAGATTTCACAAGACTAGCGTCTTGCCAAGGCAGCGGCAGTTCTATGAAACCCATTTTGCCCTCATGAAGTGCATCTTGAATGGGGTCCGGGAGTGGCCACTGCCCTTCCATGGCGCTGGTCTCGGAGAACCTCGTCTGCCGTTCAATTCTTCTTTTTCATTCATTGGGGTGACTTCTTTGCTCATCAGTCATTCATCCCAGTATAAAGAAGAGAGCCCATGCGCTCTACGCTTCCTTCCATAATTGTTGTTTTGTCACTCGTGCGAGTTTTTTCGTGTTAATAAATCAATATATTTCGAAATGATCTTGTCTTTTCAAACGTCGTGTACACGTAGTAACGGGTGTCCATAGGGGTAAGGTAGTGCGGGGCAACATCTTGGTATAAACTGTTATGTACCAAAGACAGAGGCTACAGTAGCTAACTCACATGTTTAATGGTTTAGGTAGTCCTGGATGCTGATTCGAACAGGACGGGCGATACAGTTTCGAAGCACACTGCCGCTCACGCGATTGGGACACGCATCGTCTGTCAGCGTCACTCGCTTCGTCTTCTGACACGAGGCGATAGCAGCGCCACTCTACTCTTTTTCCCAGAACTGTCACTGCCGCACCACAGTGTTTCTATTGGACCACATAGTCTGCATGCGTCCGCAGCACGCCACTCTCGCCAGGTGCTTGACGTGTAGGAGTTTCGACGTACTCTTGGGCCGACCTTTCCGGGGATGAATTCGTCGGCGGCTCTCTATTAGAACTGTGTCGCAATATTAGCTCGGAGAATTAAGTCTTCCAAGTCGGTGTTTTCGTTGCTGTGGGGATCTCTTCCGTACTCGGGGTCGCAGATGCACCTGTAGCTTTAACATGTCGCTTGAAAGGACGACCATCTTCCAATTGAACCACGTGACACAAGGGTCAACACTGTTTCCATTGTTCCAGGAAGCCACTTGGTCTTTAGAGACAATAGATGTCTCTCCCAAATAAGATCATCTTGCAGAAAAGACACTGCCGTTCTTCCTTGATTTTTGAACGCCTTCTCTTGACGTTCCATTATGCGGTTTCCCACCGCTGGATGTAGCGGGTCCAAAGGTGTACGAAGCTTGCGTCCCATAAGCGACTCAGCAGTACTCTGGCTTGTAGTAGTGGAAGGTAAGACGTTGTGATTCAACAAAAAATCTGGAAATCCTCGTTGTCCAGTCACCTTCCTTCGAACGGTAGAAGGACATCTTGGTCTCTTGAACCATTCGTTCCGCTTCTACATTGGAAGCTAGATGGTACGGTGAACAAAGCGAAACTCAGCTGATGAAAACGTCGCTCCGTTGTCTAAAACCGGTACATCCGGCACATCATCTGTGGAGAAACGTTACCATAAGCACCGAATTGTTTCCGCAGACGATGTCGTTTATACCAAACGTAGTTCGACCCACTTTGCATGAGAGTCGACTACAATAAAAAATTCCTTGCCTTTAAAGCTCCTCCATAATTTAAAAGTAGACCTGACCAGTGATTAACTGTCCGCTCCCACGGATGAATTCGAGTTCGAGGATGTGCGTTTCGGGTTTATTGGGAGATCACTCGGCGTGTAACACGTTCATGAATTTTCTGGTCTAAGCCATGCTACCAGACATTGCTCCTGACTAAGCCCTTCATGCGTACTATCTCTGGGTAGGATGCATGCAGAATCTTCAGGACTTTCTCTTGAAGTTTATTGGGAACAACCACACGGCTACCCATAACCACCGTAGCCTAAGTCTTACCCTATTCCGGCCAATTGGGGTACGTTTTTCACCATGATGTCAACCGAAAACGTGAACATCACGCGTGTGACATCCGATGCTCACGGGAAACACTCAGGGAACCATGAAAACATCAGTGTACCGTACCACCGCATGCGATATTGAAGGGACTAGGCATATCCACTCAGCCTATCGTTAATATGGCTCCAGCACGCCTGAAGAGTCACTTTCCGCATAACTTTGATTTCAAGATGGATGAGCGTGCAACGCTACGGAAGCTTATATGAAGGAACTCTAGATAAAGCAATAGAGGCAGTTGGGTCAGTCACCTCATCTGTTTCTTATATTTCTTCTTTATTTTCTCTCAGCTATTAACAAATTTGTCAATGCACGAGTCTGATGAGCAGTGTCTCATTTGAAACGAAATGGAAGCGCAACACTGAGCTGATCTTTCAAGATGGAATTATGCTTTTCCAGGACTCGCTCGGGAAAAACCGAAACTCTGTTCTTCGCTGACAGTCGCTACCCAGAAGGCGCCTCAGCGGCAGGGGCGCTCAGTTTTGCTGCGTTGCTCATTTATATAGAGAGCGCGCTTCGTAGGAGGCCGAAAAATTACAGCGTCAGGGCTTCCCAGCGCCCGGAATTTCATTGCATGAATTATGTACTCCTCCCAATGACACATATGTGTGTGTGTTTGTAGCGGTCTCTATTGATGAGAGTTTCGTCCGGACGCCAATGGACTTAGGCAACCAGAAGGTCCAAGAGCCGAGAAAACGACTCTCTCACTAGGATGCTCGGTTCGCTTTAGGACTGGCTGGGGTGCGTCATTCATGTCGGTACTTTTCAGGACCAGAATAATAGCGTCAATGTTTTATTTCCCCATACCTTCTAGCAGCTTCATCTGCGCTTGTCTCGTTGGTGGTACACTCATCTGCAATTCCATTAAACAGAAACTGGTCCAGACATTTGAAAACCGTTTTCCGGGTTTCTCGTCTTGCTGGTTGTTGTGAAATGCCTTTGAGGAAGTCACGTTCCTTCCTCTCGCCCCCGTCTCACCCCCGGGCGGGGGTGTGTCGTCCCATTGACTGACAGCGACCTCCCATCTGAGCTGCTATTTACTGGCAACCCCGGCGCCCTGTTGGCTGCGAGGCACGTGGGCAGAGGTTACGCCAGCTTCTCACTGAGAGTCCTTGAGTTGAGCTTCTTCCAGCGAGGTACGTTCGAGGGATCAGCCGAGTGCCATAGAACGTATTCTGTTGCTGCTCGGTTTGTTTTAGGAAGATACGATCGTTTTAGTAGCACAACTAAAATGAAAAAGGAACTGGGATGGGTGCATTTAAATGAACGTCGTAAAGGCTGCCTCAAATTGTTTTACTCAATTTATCACAACCAAACAGGAATGTGTTCTGCAAAGTTTCTGTATTCACCATCTTACTGTTCTGCTCGTACAGACCATTGTTATAAGGTTCAGCCGTATTTCTCCAGGACAAACATTATGAAACACTCTTTTTTGCACGAACCATCGTAGCATGGTGTGCCGCGAGACTGTGGACCTTTTTTGTAATGCATTGTGCCCCTCTGCAATAATGCCTGTATAGGCGCTGCGGGTTTTCATGAATAAAGAATAAAGCAAATATAAGACGCTTGGAAAGAGCTTTTATTATTCAGCCCAGACTCGACGACGACGGCAGCGGCCAAGAGTGACAAGGCAACATGTTCATGGACGTCTGCTGGAGCGATACGGGGATCTGTGCGAGGGAAAGAGACCTTCGCGGGACTCAGGGAGCGAACGCTTCGAAACTGCAACGAACATCGCTGCAGGGACTCCCCACTTGGAGAAAGGGGGCAATTTAGGAGATCTAAACGTCTGAACACTTGAGTTAAATATTACAATGTTTGGTCAATGGTGGGTCAGCATTCGGAATGTTAAAAGCATGCTTATTGAAGGATAAAGTTGAGTCAATATGTACCCCTAGATCCCCTCTGCTCTCAAACCTACGCAGAAGTAGGCTGTCAAGAAAGTAACGAAACCTTACAATTTCGGATTTCTTAGAATAAAACCTAACTACAATTTCCATAGGATTCAGTTTTAATGAATTGCGGTCGCACAACTGATGCAGAGCAGTGACTTCATTCATTATAATTTCACTGTCATACTTTGATGAAACCTGTCTAAACAATTTAATATCATCTACGTATTGCTAAATATGCGAAAGGCAGACAGAAGAGCCGATATCATTAATAAATACGTTGAACGAAACTTGTCCAAGTATGGACTCATGCGGCACACCCGAATATTATATACAACGTGAAGAACGATGCCCCAATATTCGAACGAATTTTTTTCCTATCTGTCATATAGTTAATAAAAGTGCGTATAGCTCTTTATTTACTCCATATTGTCAGGAATGACAAGTGATGAGGCGACGAAAACTGAAGTAAACTAAACGTTTGATGGGGCGAACTTGTGCCCAGAAATATAAAAGAAAAGAAAACGAAGAAAACAGCAGAGCGTCACGGGCATCGAAGGCGTCGAAGGCGGCGAAGCAGCAGGATCGAACGCTGAGGCGAAACTGACTCCGGCTCGCCACGCGGGGCACCTTTGTACACGCGTGGACTTCTGGAACATTCGGCCTCGAAGATTCGGGGCGTAGAACATTCTAACCTAGGAACAAGCAACACGGTTCTCGAAATTGCCAGAAATCTAAATTGAAAGAATAAATAAAAGACGCGGCGCTACCGGGACTCGAACCCTGGGCTACCGCACGAGGGTCAAGTGCGGTAACCACTCGGCCACGCACGCGCTCGCTCGCCGATGCGCGTGGCAATATCACCACTTTCAACAAGAATTGAATGATTAACCAAGTCAAAGGCCTTCGATAGATCGAAGTTTACAGTGTCGATCGGCCACGCTGATTGATTATTGGCGAAACCAAAGTTAAAAATATATACCAAATTCGTCTCAACACCTGCCAGCGAAGAAACCATGTCGTGAAATGCTAATTTTACGTTTAAAGAAATGCGACAAATGCTCAAATAAGACTATTTCAAAAACTTCCGCAAACGCACAGAGCGAGGACATCGGCCTATAATTACTTATACCATCAACCTTGCCACCTTTGTGACCCGGCACAATGACAGAATTTTTCAAAAGCTCAGGAAATATACAGTTTTAAAGAGACGAATTGAAAATGTGTATTAATAATGGCGTACACATTGAAGAGCAACCTGTAACAATGAAGTTTGGAGTTCTATCAAATGCCATTGATAGCTTTGATAGCTTAGTTTTTTGTTGCCTGATTGCAGTTTCTATTTCAGCGCTTTGGAAAGGTGCAATCGAAAGGCTATCACTAAAACCGGTGCTATCATCCGACGCGCATGGCGTAACTTAATTTGGGGAGTAGACAGATTCATAATAATCAGAGAACGCATTAGACACGCATTTAGGTTCATTCAGCACTTTACCAGATGCATCCTTAAGATTACCGCAGAAAAAGACGTGAACATGCGCCCTTTGACACACCGCCAGGGACACTTAGGGTCGGAATTTAAACTGCGTTCAACTGACTCGCTAATAGATTTCTTATCCCGTTCGACAAACAATAGCTAATGCCCTAGATTTTGAAAACTTAATACACCAGAACTGTGTTTGCATAACCATAACTATGATAGTGCAGTTTGTCTTTATGCACACACCTAAGCTCGCGTGAAAACCAATGAGGATATAGCTGATCAAGTCGGTTGGTCAGTGAGAACCATGTCCGTGAACATTGTTACATATATGTAGCTTCTTACGCACCAGCATTTTTCGCCAATATTCTTTTCAAACACTTCAAGGAATACAACTCGTACTAAAAGGTAACGGTACACACAGTAATTATTTGCGACGGTCTATAAAACAGCGTCCCCGTAGGTTTTCCAGTAGTTATGTTCTCGCTTTCCTGCATAGCAGCTAGAGTTATTACCTCTCACACGTTTGAGGTTGTAAGTAGCTAGTAAAAAGCCAGTAACTGTCAGAAAAGCGTAGTAACTGCTACAGTTACTAACGTTTTACTACTTATCGCGCGTCTGGGGTAGTAAATAGCTAACAAAACGGCAAAAGCCAACGTGCTCTCGCAGATGTACGGAGCTGCAGCACTGTTGAAGCAACGCTGTCCTTGACAGCGTAGTTACAAAATAGTTGACGCCGAGTACTTGCGATTTTCATCGCGTGTGTTTGGACCCATACTTTCACCGCTTTGCCTTTCGACCAACAGGCGCTGTGCATATCTGGCTCGCTATTGAAAGCAGGCGAGCGAAACTGCCGCTACAGCTTTATGTTCTAGCAACTAGGTGGCCTCGAATTCGCAGAAGTTGCCCAGAAGGATCTAGCGATGTGCACGCGTGTGCAGGCAGTTCTCTTGAAACTAAAGCAAGTGTGGAGGCGAGCTGGTTCAAAAATGACGCGGTTACTCAGAAACGGGAGAAAATTGGAACGGAGGAAACAAAGCTCCAAGACATCTGAAGTTTTATTAGGTGGAATCGTCCTGATATGGGCCCACGACCAAGAAAAGTATGTACTTCTCTTGGTCGCGAGCCTATTTAAGGATGATTCCGCCTCATAAAACTTGATCTGTGTTCGGAGTTTGTGTTTTCCGCCTCGTTTTCCTCTGCTCCTGGCTTACCACGGCAGTTTCCTCGTCAATATTGTTCTTTCTCGTTTGTAGTAAGTTAGGTTTTGAAAGCTTAAAATTTCCACCGCGTGGCTACACACATAAAGTATCGTAGAAAAGAAAAGCCTCACACCCTCGTTTATTGTTGCCTCAAAGAAGGCTATACTTTTCTCGCTGTGCTAATAACATTCTTTTTTCCGACAATGATTCTTGGGTTTAAGAAAAAAATATTTGCTTGCATCTAAGACCATTAAAAGGCAAACGCTTCAAATAGAGATAACATTCCTTCGTGAGGTCGCATAAAGGAATGAAGAAAGGAAACACGTTTTTCTGAATCCTGGGTTCAGGCTCTTACCCACGCCCTTCTGGAGCGAGATGAGCATGGTGCCGACATTAAAACCCGGGGCCAGAGTTCATACTGCAGCGGCTAAATTTATTACCTGGAGCGTGTAACAGTGCCGCCACACTCTTGAGGAGTGAACTCACACTGTCGAAACAGGAAAAGTTGTATTTCTTAGCGCAACAATAGAATGACATATGCTGCAAAGATTCCCAAGTTTACCAGGTCGCAGTGGTGATTTGGCCAGTTCATTTATGACCACGTAAACGCCAAAAACACAGCGTCAAGAAAGTTGTCGGACAAGGGCGCTGTGTGTCCACTTTTTAGAGCGCAGCTCTTAGGCGCCCGTTTCCGGCTCTGAGCGGCGTCGCCGTCGCCGTCGCCGTCGGCGTCGGCGTAACCGACCGAGGTCACGTGGCCCCTCAGGTCACGTGGCCCCAAGGTGACCTCCCCCCGAGGTCACGTGACCCCCAGGTCACATGACCCCCTGGTCAAGTGACCCCCCGAGGTCAAGTGATGATGATGACGATGACGATACGGATGCCGATGACGGCATCAGTGACGTCACTGATGACGTCATCGGCATCCGCATCGTCATCGTCATCATCACTGATGACGTCATCAGCATCCGCATCGTCATCGTCATCATCATTGATGACGTCATCAGTGACGTCACGTGACCCCCCTGAGGCCACGTGACCCCCTCCCCGAGGTCGCTTGGCGCCCCCCGTACCCTTCCTCCTCCTCCTCAAGAGCTGCACTCTAATTCGGCGTTACAGGGAGTTGTAAACGGCTTTCACTTTTTATTCCTGTTTTTGGCGCTCCTGTCTGTCTACTGTCTTGTCCCTGTGTTTTATGGCGCTTACCTACGTGTTTCCAAGACCTTTTTTCCAAAAATAATAAAGCAAGCTATTAAACACATATGTCCTACACCTAAGGATGAAGTCGGGAGCACCGAATGTGCAGCGTCTTTTGAGCTGAGCCTTTATTTATTAGCATTTCTGAGCTTGCGAGTCACCGTAAATTCAGCGAAAGTTATCGATATATTGTCACGAATGAAGGTGAAGAGACAATGAATAATAGATTGAAATAAATGTTCAATGGTTGCGCCCAATGTAAACGAAAAAACCAAAATGGGCAAATTAAGATAGGTACAGAGCGTCACGTGGTGTGGGCGGAAGCGCAGAGATGAGCGATGGCGAAGAAGTGCGTCGTCGTCGAGAGAGTCTCCATGAAGGCTCTGTTATACTCGAACGTCAAGCGTAGCAAACGCTGCTTAGCGCATTGTACACAGACACTGATTGTTCGCAGATATCCAGTTCCTGCTCGCCGGCCAATGAAAGGCCCCCTTTCTGCGCTACGCTACGTTCACTGCGCTCAACGTCGGAGTACTAAAGGCCTGTTCACACATGAAGCGGAGCGCTACAAGCGTAGCGCTTACCTCGCGCTAAGCGCGCGCTGACGGGAGCGTTCACCAGCTTTGTATCTCACCGTCAAAACTGTTGCTCGTGGCAGACGATAAGTAGCTGACGGCACGTGAGGAGCGCTACATTAGCGCTTCGCTGCATGTAGAACCGACCTTAACAGAACCGTGAGTCAGCGAAGCCGCGCTCGGCTCCTTATCTACTACCATCGCTATTTCGAATATTTGACGTACAATGTTTGGGAGTGAGTTACAGCGAGACTGACGAGGCAAGGTCATTGTGGCCCCCTTATATTTTACACTCGGAGTAAGAGTAAACATGTAGCTCCTAGATATACGAAGAGGCGCTCCTTTTCGGTCAAGCACGCGGCAATAAGGCGTGCTAATTCAAGTTACCCACTAAGTTTAACGGTAAAAAAATTAGTGCATAATTTTGCATCGATTCAATTTTTCCGGTGAATTTTAAGACATTCACATTAGTGCCCCGGTGCATGCGCTAGCCTTGGAAGGTTTGGAAAGTTTGGAGTATTCAAAGTTCGCAACATCGCCACGGGATGGTGCCGTACGTGGCCCTACTGGCAGTGGAAACTGTCTAGGAAAAACCTTCTGCAAGCGGCGACAGATGGCGGCGGGGTGAATATTTCGAGAGGCTAGGCGATAGGACGCATAGCAACGGAGGTCGCACTTGATTGGATTGTTGTAGGGAGCGAAGGAGCGGCGCCCTGACGTAATACCTAGCAACCGAAGATCGCCGGCGACGTCCCCTTCGCCACATTTCGGCGCCGCTCAGTGGGGAACGGCGTGCGTATCACTGGGACGCGTGTGCGCACTGACTAGAGTAGAAAATTGGAGGCGTACATGAAACGGCGCTACGCAATTATGGCAGCAATGATGTTACACTTCGTTTCAGCTTAAGTCCACTCAGAGCCGTAGCTACAATCGCGAGCTCCGCGCTTTCGGCGCCATGCCCAGCACGCCTGCTCGTGACTCTTCAGGGCCGCACGTTCGCGCTTGAAGTACCAGCTGCGTCTGGACCACGGGTCTGGACTTACGCTGAAACGAAGTATAGATATATAAAACGACGAACTGCTTCCCGCTGAAAAAGATACGCCGGGTGAAAGGGTGGATATAACGCAAAGAACGTGGTATTCAAAACCAGTTGTATGAAGAGCTGCTTAAGGATGCAACTGATGAACACCTAAAACTCCTTCGTTAAAGAGTAAACGCTCAACGAGCCACACTCTAAGAAAAAAGCCCGATGCGTCTGTTTTCCCGCACAACACTCGGAGAGCCAGTCGCCGCAACTTACGGAGGCAGCTCAGCGAATGACGATGCCGAAACATGTTTAGACCAAAAACGCAGTCTGAGTTGTGACATTAAGCAATGCAAAAGTCGCGCTTGCATTGCTTAATGTCACAACTTAGACTGCGTTTTTCGGTCTAAACATATCTTTCGGCATCGTCGTTCGCTGAGCTGTTTCCGTAAGTTGCGGTGATTGACTCTCCGAGTGTCTGCGGGAAAGCAGACGCACGGGCTTTTTTAGAGCGCAGAACGAGCCTACCACTCGCGCAAGCCGCAAGTTACGCCCGTATCCCGCACAGCACGATCTGTGAAGTTGCCAGACACGCGAGCAAAATACCGCTAATTGTGAAGAGATCCCCGCCAAGGCGGGCACTGTTTGTGCAGCCCGAGCAAAAGCTCCTCTATTCCTCAGGGATGTCTACTTCAGCAAGCCTCCGCACGAAGGCGCGACTTTTTTCCTACGTGCTGAGCATCTCGGGAAGCAAAAGCAGGGATTCCTCCCCCATGTGAATACACTCTTACGCCATCGGGGTGTGATGACGCTGCGTGGAAGAAGATTAAATCCTTCACAGCCTTATCTAAGGCCCCTTGACGTGCTCGTGTTCATTTTAAAAGTGTCAAATGCGTTAAAACGGTAATTTGAGCCGGTTGGTTTATGATCACCTAAAAAAGCTACAAAAATACGCAAGGACGGGGAAGGCGCCCCCGTCGTGCCCTAGGAAGAAAACGGCGGTGCAGAACTTGCTCGCTGCACGTGTTTTGCGCGGTACTTGCTCTATACTCTACTCTACTTGTAAGAAAAGCGAAGCGTGCATTTCATCGAGGGACTGTGACCGCTGTTTAGGGCCATCAGACTCATTGCGGCCTCTCAAAAGAAGTTTTCCTGTCAAAAAGATCCACTCGGCGGACCGTTCTCAGTGACGCGCGAATCGAGCAACCATGCCTAAACACTTTCGGAGTAAACTATAAATTAGAGAGTTTTATTAGACGCTGCGGATGGCGGGCCTAGCGGGCGCCGGCGCAATCTATGCTTGAAAATGAAACCATAAGCTCCCACTAGCTACGTAAAGCTCTAGTGTACGGTTCACTAAAACTTTTTATTACAAAGATATTGGCCTCGAGACCCAGACTGAATTATGTGGAGGCTTGCTTTTCGTTTATTCATGGTTCTTTATGAGGCACGTGTTGATTCCATCTGTCAACATTGCGGGTGGAGTCAAATCATCCACACTATAACGGCACGGGCAAGGGTACAGAGCACGAGCTCTTAGCAGTTAATTCCAGTGCTTTTGAGTGCTTTGATTGGCGGCTCTCATAGCTTCGGCCTCGCGTGCGTAGCATTAATTTTGCTCTAAGTAAGTGTAAAACAAAGCGTAATTCTGCTTTTCACACTATGAGCCGTGTCGATAGAATCTCAAGGTGAATAGTAGATCGTACGCCGCGAAAACCTGGCCCAGCCGATGTGTGCTCAATCCGTGCTTCGAAGTGACGGCACGAGCTCCTACTAATACAGCGGAGATCTAGCGAACGATTTGTTTAATATTCTCTCTCAGTGTCCCCTTAAACTTGGTTGCTCTTTGTGGCTTGCCTCTGGTTTATATAGGATTACGACGGCGCGGATAAGAGCATTCCGGCGGCGGGGCCTCCGGCGGGCCGTGAAAGTGGGCTTCGTATAACAGGCTGCCCGGACGCATCAATATCCGAACGCGCTGCTTCGATGGAGATTTATGGCTGCCGAGCCGTAAATATCGCCTGGCGTGTCTCGGGCCAATCTCCAGCTCCTCGGGCCGGAATCGAGGCGCCCATCAAAGCGCGCCAAAGAACGAGGCCCTCTTTGCAAAACTATCGATCCGGGGATTCGCCTCCGATCCGGTCCCTCCGGAGAGGTTTTCCCACTGCCCATTTTACAGCGTTGACGTGGGAAGGGAAATGGCCTGCCGCCCGAGTTGGACCTCCGGGATTTCGAAAAGGGTGCTTAATGTGCCACTTCGGTCATCTTGCTGCCTAAAATCGCTGTGGCCCGTTATCTTAAGCCTTATGTGAAATCGCAGAAAACGCCGTTTCGTCCTCCAGCAATCATGAGTCAGTCAGAGACAAAGAAACACAATATCACTGGGGGTTCCTAACAACGCACGCATCTGAAACTCACGAGGTCGCAATTTTGAATTGTAAGTATCGCCAATGGCGCGAAAATTGCACAAGGCAACAAAATGGCGGCTCCCACGACGCAGTCGGGGAATGGAGCATTGCGACACTCTAACCGTAGTATATCCATTTTCTATATGTTGGAACTTTGGGGGTTTCAAGATGGCGCTTGAGGGTGTAACCGGGAGAAATTGTTTTCTCGTGCTTTGTCAGATCATGGGGTTTGGAAAGTAACTGTATTTACTATTGGGAGAAAAAGTTACGAGGGACTACAGAAGATGACGAAAGATAAATCGCCTATACAATGGACTCCTTTTTGCTGGGCTCGTAGCTTTCAACTGCCCGGACGAAGGTGTACAACGTTATATCGGTGCCACGTACCATTCCCTTTCCCAAACATCCTCTACCCTTTTCAAAACATCATCAAACAACATTGGTGGTCAGCATTTTCTGGGCACGAAGTGTGTGATTGTCCTGGTACAACACTCGGGCGGAAAGCGTTTTGATACGAGCCGAGTTCACTGTGAACGCAGGTTCAACACTCGTATCCAATACATGCCCAAAGTACGCGTACAAACAAGTGCGGAAACTGATCATTGGAGCAGCAGCTAGGAGATCACGCGAATATCTGAAAATAATCGATCGCACAGCGGGGATGGACTGAAGAGGCGCTTTGTGGCGGCCTTCGCATGAGTGCAGTTCCTTTCTCCTGCTGCGCCTTCCACCTTTCCTTCGCCACCTTAACTCAATTCCAGACTCTTTAGGCCCACAGCGCACGAAGGCGCCTGCTCCCCGAGGCTTAAGCGGAACACATCTTCCTCTTGGCCTTCGAAGCAAACGATTATCTATACACAGGCGTTTAGTTTTAGTAAACGAACACATTTTTTCAATAAGCGTACAACACTTTTAGATGAGTGCTTGGGTAAGCATTTTCAATCAGTTTGGTCGAACTAGTTGTTCAGGGTTTAAACAGCCCTGGGAAGTGTAGCGTTGTCGAGAACTCACGCGGTTAGAAAAAATCACGTTGTTTTTATGCCGGAGCATAGGCCGTATTAGGAAGACCGTTATCTAGCCCGGCCGTGGTAAGACATTACCACTTTTGTGTTTGTTTTTGAAATATTCTTTGGATTAGTAACAGCGAAAGAACGCTTTGAATGTGGACTGGAATATGTCTTGTGCGTGCCGTAGTGGCAGAAGGGCCCTTCGGTCGCCAAGAGAAAAACTGGACGCACACCATGGCCTTCGAGATTCTTGGCGCGCAGAGCTCTCCTCTCGCTATTCAATTCGTTCGAGAGACTGACAGAAAAAGAAAATGGCTCTAGGTTGTTCCCGGAAATCATCATCATCGAGCTTGCATGGCTACCTGCCCGGATAAAAAGGCGCTCGTTTGCCGGGATTAAGGCCGTTTCACACTGAAACATTTGCTTCCATTTTCTTAGATTAATTTAAGCTTCGAACGTGAGTCTCCTGGACATCTATGCTTTGTGTGTCACGTGCAGAGATACTTCTTACTTAGGTTACCACTCTTCATACGAAGCACGGATGTACTGGTGACTCAGAGTTGTAAGCAGACATAAGCTCCGTAACATAACGCAACGTACGTAAGAAGGTGGTGCGGTGTGAACGGGCCTTTGTACTCATTGCTTCTCACCCCAACACTCATTAATTTTGAAAGTAAGCAAGAGGTTGAAATTGGAGTGTATCTTTTAGAACCTGGAAAAATATAAAATAACTGAACGAGTGATTTTTTTTTCCAGACGAACTGCGCTTTTAGTTTTTTAGTTCAAGAAATGAAGGCGAGTCAAAAAGAGTATCTATAAAATTTCTGTCCCAGAACTATTTTGTCTGGTGAGACTGAACAGACAAAATGGCTTGTTTATTATTTACTCGAAGACCGCGTTACTGAATCTCGTCATTAGACTTCAAATTTTATAGTTTCTTTCGTGATATTTGTTTTCCCGTTCTGTTGTTTTAGGCGTTTCTCTCAAGTGTTCCTTGAACGCGCCTGGCCTTGACTTTGCCTGGCCTTGAAAAACGAGCGTTTGGAAGGGCTGAAGGGGAGCTTTACGCGCCAAAAATCTCAGAGGCCATGCCCACACTATCCACTGCAGGTATATCATGGTGAGAGTGAAAGCGATGTTTATTATATATTTTGGAAAAATCGACTGTTGCTTGTGCACTTAGTGTGCACATGTCACTGTCGATAGGGAAGAGGATTGGGTGAAAAGGAAAGGATAGAAAGAGAGAGGATTAGGTTTGGGGGGGGGGGGGAGCGGGGTGCAGGGGGATGTCCTGGCCGTCACCGGCATGTCGAGTCGTAGGACGACCCAAGCCTCAGGACGCAAAGCCTGTCGAAGTTTGATGTGGAGCCGTCTTAGGGCGAATAGCTAAATATATCTTCAAGCTGCGGTGGCTGGTAGCTGTGCTCCAGGGCTAATATCGGCACGAACGTTCCGTTTAAGGAATGACGTTTTTCGTCTTGGTAGAACAAGGTGTGTCTGAAATGCAGGTTTAGTAATCAAGAGCTGGAGCGGTAGATTGGGTAGTCGTGCCTTGTTCTGGTGTGTTGAACTGGAGGTGGTCTCCTAAAGAATATCTAGGAGAGCCGTGTCCTTCAGGTAAGTTATTAGTTTTTTAGTGCCATGTCTGTCACAGCTCGCGTTGCCCGTGGATGTAGTAGTTCCTCCAGGCTAGCGCTAGAGAGTCCGAGGCGGGAATAGGCGTTATGGAGGGCAGTACGCTCGTCATTGTAGTCGGTGCAGTGTAGGAGGAGGTGCTCGGCGTCGGCAGTTTCCTGGCAGGTTTGGCAATTGGGGTCGAGATCAGGCCTGAAGCGGCCTATCCACGCTGGTGTGAAAGCGCTTCCGGTCCGCAGACGGTGGAGCACCGCGGCAGTGTGGCGGTCCAACCCTCGTGGGAGACGGGCTGAGAACGTGCCTTCCGCCACTCTCGGGTCCGGATTTTGTCGTGTGATGGTTCTTCTCACTAGAAGCTTGGCGTCTGCGAAACGGGGAACTGTAGAAATCGGACATCCGGGGTCCTTGTGAGCCTGTGCTGCTAAGGAATCGGCGACTTCGTTTCCCCTGATGCCACAATGACTGGGGATCCACTGGAAGACAATCTCGTGGCCTTTCTCCTGGAGCTCGGCTGCATCTTGTGCGATTGACCGCGCCAGAGGCGTAGCCCTTTCTAGCCCCGATAGTAGCCCGAGAGCCGCTCTTGAGTCGCTCAGGATTACCCAGCTGAGCCCCCGTGCGCAGCCTGTCCGAATTCCCCAGAGGGCAAGTCGTATGGCCGCGAGCTCTGCGGTAGTAGAGGATGCCTGATGGGACAGGCGCTCGTGTATACCTACGGCTGCAGCCTCAAAGAAGGCCGCTGCTGCTGCTGTGCCTCCAGAGGGTCTACCGACCCGTCGGTGAAAACGCGCGTCCGCCCATCGTACTCCGCATCCAAGTGGCTTTCCGTCAGCTGCCGAGCGGTTACCACTGCTGCGCTCTTCTTGGTCCGCAGCCCTGGTATGCAGATACTAACCCTCAGAGGGTGGGGATCTGTGTGCAGTGCTGGAAGTGGCGCTAGCGGTCCCGGTGTACCCGCGATGTCGCCTAAAGTGCAGAGGTGCGCTCCCAGTTCCGAATCTGTACGTTCGGCGATGCCTATCAAAAGAGTGGTGGTAGAGTCGCAGTTGCTCATTCGGATGAGATGTCCGAGCGCTCGTTCTTGCAGAAGGTTTTCAACGGAATTCATACCCGCTTCGGTAAGAGTGTGTCGTGACGATGCCGAACGGGGAACTCCGATGCAAATTCTTAGAGCTACGCGTTGCGCTCTCTCTAGGTTCTCGATCTGATTGCCACTCAGTCGAATGAGCGGTAAGGCGTAGAGTGGGCGAGCCAGAATAAGACCCTTGTATAGCTGTAGCAGCATCTGTTGTGATGTGCCCCAGGTAGTTCCACCCAGCGCACGGAGGATATTTGTGTGCGTTCGCATCCTCTGGAGCACCACCTGCATTGCTGGGCCCCACGATAGCCTCCAGTCCAAGGTAAGTCCTAGGTACGTGGCTGTCTTCTCCACTCTCACCGGGACATCTCCGATGAACAGGGTCGGTTGGAACTTTGAGGGTCTCCTTGGTGCGTAGCATAGAGCAACGGTCTTTTCAGCCGATGTTGTCAGACCCAGCTGATGCAAGTGGTACACAGTGTTTGTAAGTGCTCTCTGGAGGGCGCGTGCCATCCGTTGCCTACGGTAGCCCGGGGCCGTGGCCCAAAGCGCCACGTCGTCCGCATAGACAGCCATGCTTATCGGGAGTGCTGGTTCCTCGCCTACCCTTGCTGCGGCTGGGAGTGATGCAATCGCCAATGCAAACAGAAGCGGACTGACTACGCTCCCTTGGGGAACGCCATGGTCGACTCGTCGGGGCTTGCTCAGCGCTCCGCCGACCCTTACGCACATGGTGCGTTCACTGAGGAATGCGCAAATGTAGCTAAGAGGTCGCCCACATACCCCGAAACTACGCAGGGCTGAGATGATGATTCGGTGCGGGAGGGCGTCGAAGGCTTTACGGACGTCTAGAAATACGGCCATCGCCGACCAACCTTGTGCCTTGGCCTCCTCCAGCGAGCTGGTGATGTCACCAATTGCGTCCGCGGTGCTCCTGTGGTGGCGGAACCCTGAGAAGCAGTCTGGCAGAGCCCCGGCCCTCTCAAGGTGGTAGACTAGGCGACGTAGCACCATTCGTTCCATCACTTTGCCGAGGCATGATGTCAATGAGATGGGCCTATAGGAGCTTAGTTGGTCTTGGGGTTTCCCGGGTTTCAGCAGCGGTACCGTGGTTGCTTCTCTCCACGCTTCTGGTATTTTAGCGGTCCTCCACACATGATTGATAAGAGTCAGCATTGCTGGGAGAGCCGACTCGTTAACGTTTCTCAGTGCTTGGTTGGTGATTCCGTCTGGGCCTGGGGCCGCACGGTGTCTCGGGAGAGCATCGAGGGCGTGCTGCAGTTCGTGCAGCGCGAAGTCTTTGTCTGGCTGCTGCATGGGGGTCGCTGTTGGGCGACGGAACTTGCTCCAACCCTGGGGGGGCGGGCCGGCAGCCGGCAGTGGTGGAACCTCAGTAAAAGCATCCGCGAGTAGTTCGGCCATCTCTGCTGATTGAAGGTTCATGGCCACGGCCATTCCAAGGACAGGGTTTTGGGGAATTGGGCGACCTGCTAGTGTTCTCGCCATCCACCAGGCCCGGCTTCCTCCGGCTGGTTTGTCTAAGGTGGTGCATTTGAGGCGCCATTGTCGGCGTGCTAGTTTTTTACCGTGCCTCCTGAACTTGGCATCCAGTCGCCGGTATGCCAGTACATCTGCCGGATCTCCAGTGGCCCATGACCGTCGCTGGGCGCGACGTCTTTTTGCCCGCAGTTCTAGCCATTTGAGGTCGGGGTTGGGACGTGTTGTTGGCACCCTGACTTCGCGGGTGACCTTTTGGAGGACGTGGGCGAGCGTTTCCGGGGTGAAAGGTCGTCCTTCATCTAGCGCCTCTTCGAGCAGGGTACGGTAGCGATCCCAGTCGACGACGCGGCAAGTCTTCAGAGGAGCTTTTGGCGGCCTTCCGATGACAATGGGTAGATGATCACTTCCCCAGCTGTCCGCCTGAGGAGTTGCATTGAGACGTAGGGCCCAAGTCGTGAACGTTAGATCAATTACGCTTCCCGTCACTCCAGGCCGTACAAATGTCGGGTTCCCACTTGTAATATTTCTGAGGTCGAGTCTATCTAGCATTGCCTGTAGCTCTCGACCTCGCCGGGAGTCCTTTTTGTCCCCCCAGGACTGTGAATGGGCATTGAAGTCGCCGGCAATTATAACCTCTCCCTTGGCCCGTGCGCGAATGTCCGCGAGTACATGGACGTCCCAAGGTACGTTAGGGGCCACATATGCCGAGACGATGGTCAGGTAACGGTCTCCGAATTCCAATTTTACTGCCACAAAATCCGCTCCTTCAGTGCAAAGATCGCTGAGGTCTATCTCTATCTGTCGTAGGTTTCGTCGAACTAGGAGGGCTGCTCGCGGTGCCACGCCAGCCACCAGAGGCCTGCTGCAGTAAACTACGTGACCCGCAATGCGTATGCTGCCGGCTGGCATTCTGGGTTCCTGGAGGGCCACAGCATCGTAGGCGTGGTGTAAAAGGTGGTCACGTAGCTCTGGTAGTCGCGTTCTCAAGCCGTTACAGTTCCACTGGAGGGCGGAACAGGTGAGAGGCTGGGGGCGAGCTGTGGGTCTTCTGCTAGTGTCCCCAATCGTGGATGACTGTGGATTGGTAGTTGAAGCTTTCTCTTAGAAGAATTAATACCCGAGATTGCACTTTGGGTCGGGCTTCATTGTTGTAGTGGAAAAGAGTAGAAAATATCTGCACATCTCGAGGAAAAATGTTTGATTTTTGTATCACTGCAGTTCGTCTCGCCTGTAATAGCTCAGGGAAACGAGTTTGAAGGTTATTTATATTCCTCTCAGGTATGAATGAATGTTTTTGGTGACGAACGCGCGTATGTTGTTTGCTGCACTGGTTCCCTCCTGGTTTCACAATGATCTCACAAGTGGAAGAATCATTTGAAGAAATGTAAGTATGCAACGTGACCATTCTGAATTCACTGTTGCTAGCAGCGTGCAAGCCATGTTAATTGCTGCCTTAAGAAGAGGAATCCAGCCCTGACTTGGTGGTGTTGTTCTCTGGTGGTGGTGGACGGTACCTCTCCGAAGAACTTTGGTGGTTGGCACCTCTAGGCACTGTGGCCTCAGTAGCGGTTTCTTGTTGCCTTTCGTGTGAATTTTGCCCATTGTTGGTGATGCCTGCTCTTGGCTTGCCTTTCCCCTGTCCCTTTGATATAGAAGCGTATGTGTGTTGGTTCTGTACCTGCTTATGGGCTCCCCGGCCACAGACATCTGGGGGAGTGGAGGAAACTCATCGCTGCCCTTTGTTGGGTTCGGAGCGTTCGGCTCTTGTAAGGCGACTTTGGCGGTGCGAAAGTCGACTGCGTGATGTCTAGCATAGTTGCGAGTTTTCCTTTCTTTCCTCCATTTTGGGCAAGATGGAGATTTTGCAGAATGGGCTTCCCCGCAGTTTACACACTTCTCTTGTGCGGTACAGGATTCTGTACTTGGATGAGTGCCACTGCAACGGTTGCAGACGGGAGGGTTTTTGCAGGATGCCTCGCGATGCCCGTAGCGACAGCATTTGCGGCACTGTATAGGGCGCTCTTTGAACAGGGTCACGGGATGACGCACAAGGCCAAGGTAGACAAAATTTGGTAGTGTTGAACCGCAGAAGGAGATCTTCATAGCTGAGCTCTGTCCAAATCGACGAAGTCTTGCTACCCTATTTTCCGGAGATCTTAAATGCTTCCAGACATCTGCTTCGGACAGCGTGGTGTCCACTTCTGTGATTACGCCTACAGCGTAATGCCGAGGAAGCGGTTCGTAAGTTCTTACTGGAATCCCACATAGCTTCTTGCAGTCTAGAAGGGCACGCGTCGTCTGTCCATTCCTTGTATCGACTGCTATGAGGTTCAAGCGTCTGTTGTACCTTATCTCTATGATGCACTCTGGGCAGAGTAAGTTCAGAGCATCGGATACTTTTAGACTGCTCAATGTCGTAATTAGAGTGTCTTCGGCAGCTGGTACAAAGATAACCGTAAGACCTTCTGTCATTAGGGTGCCTGTGCGGATTGTGTCCGTGCTGTTGCTTGAATTCGAGCTAGGTTTTTTCCGCTTTTTTGATGTCTTGGCTAGGGTCCACCCTTCGTCATCGATGTCGGACATTTCCATGTCATCAGGGGGAATTATCACCCGACGCTGGGATGTGGTAGCACCCTGATCCTCTAGAGTGGGTCCCACAGCAGGATTTCCAGTCACGCTGTTGTTATCAGCTTCTGATGCAGATATTGAGTCACCGCATATGGAGGAAGGCAGACTGTACCTTTCGGTGGCGGCCTTGTGATTCGAATGCAGTGAAGATGACTTGAGGGACATTGCGGGGTCGATTCACTTGCACTGGGAAAGACCCAGTGCGGGGATACCCGCCCGTTGATGACCGGACCAACGTTCTTCAGTGTTGATTCAATTTCTGGCTATTAAGGCAGCTGATAATAATAA
>JAZHYW010022298.1:5000-26320 GCA_037355805.1 Ixodes ricinus | reverse complement strand
TGTTGCTGTTGCAATGATTGGAAGTGCACGGGCACACAATACAATATGGCTTAACCTGCAGCAGAAGTGAAAGTCTACAGTCTGCACTTGTTTACCTAGCCTTAAATTAATATACTATACAACATAAGTGCTTCGCAGCTTGACTAACTGCGCACAAGAGCTTACCTGTCAATTGATGCTGATATTGTTCGGTATTATACCTTAACAAAACACGACTGAAACTGATTTGACTTATGCTCAAATTACAGCCTTCCAACCTAACCTAGCCGTACACCTTATCCAAGTCTTCGTGTTACTTCAGAGTTCATTCCACCGATTAGCGTCCAGAGCTTAGCATTCTCGGACTTCGCGTGGTGTTTCTGCCATGTGCTTAAATAAGTTCGGTCTTCTTTTTTTCTTCGTTTTTCTCTGTTATCTGCAAGCGGAGCGAGACGCCACAAGGTTTACACTTCTCGCGCAAAATAACAAAACAACAAGCCGACGTTGGGCCCATTCTTGCGGTCATCGCCACGAAACATCGCACACGAAATCACAGCCTCGCGGAGGATGTCCTGCCTGCGAATGGCTTCTTTAGCATTTACAGTCGAGACGATGTTTGCACGCCAAGCTCCTCTTTCAGCGCCAGGAGTGCACGTTCTTTCGCTATGGTCACGCAGCGTGCGTCGCGTGTGCGTGGCGCCGAGCCCTCTGGCTATTTCCTAAAAATCCAAAAAGATGAAACACGAGATTCTGGGGACATTCTATACACGAATACAACGTTTTGTGTGGCCGTTACAAGTCACAATAAAGTTGTGACTATATATAACGTCGGGCTTTTTTGTTGGGGAACCTCGTATACGTGCGCCATGCCGGGACCTCGTATCACATGCCCATGCGTCCTTTCTGCTGCGCCATTTTACAGGGTTAGGAAGACGCCATGAATGTAAAGTTGTCCCTAAAGTGCTAGGCGTTCGCCCTTCGTTAGGGACCGACAGCAATATGGAAGTATCACTTAAAGAAGAAACAATTCACATTCACATTCGCTGCGGGTCTTCAAAGAAAAGACCTCTAAGGACAGTGTTTCATAGAAGGCCATCCTCGTGCGATCTGTGATGCCTGTTAATATTCACTGCTTGGCATTAAGTGACAAACTGAAAAACGTTTCTAGTTACTACTGTCTACCCTGCCCTCTCCCCCCCCCCCGCCCCCTCCTCCTCGTAGCACAGTGAAGCAACCTCTACTTCATCGACCATTTGTGGGCGAATGTCCGATTACAGGAAATATGACGTACGTCTAATTACATCGCAGTCAGGAGAGTCGTCTTGCCTTCAACTGACGTTTCTCGTCGACGCTCGACTAGGCCGTGTCATTTTCTCAAACAATACCAAAATTCTCCAGTAGGGCAGACACGTCTTTTCAATTCTGCATTTCTCAAACGGCAAAACGAACATTAACCTCGATTTTAACGACAGCTACCGCACAAATGCGATATAAACGCAATTCCGCACTAGTCTAAAGTGTCGCATCGTTAAATACGAACCTTAACGTACCTTCTAACCAAACATAAAAAAAAGTTCTCTGATGATGGTCCTAATGCAACTAAACGGCCAACGCGTGCAGCGACTCGTCGACGAGTGCAGACGCGAAATTGATTGCGAATCCGAAACCCGAGTTGCACACGAAGTTTCGTGGCCGTTCCGAATGCTGGTGTCGACGGGAGTGGAGGACGCGCGTGATGCATCGCTGTTTCCGTAAAACGCTATAAAACAAGCCGTCTATTTCTATTCATATATCAATCTATGTATAAAAGCAAGGTTCTTTTTTTTTCCGCATGTTAGTGTTTGTTTAGCGTTTGACTCTCGGGATGGAGCGGGGGATTCTCCTCTCGGGGTTGTCTCGAGAGGACGTGCGGCCACTGCAAACGACGCATTTAGAGGCGGGCTCCGCGCAGGCTCCTCGCTAATGTTTCCGTCCCGCGCTGCCCAGAGAACAGGCGGATGGTGCCTGATGTCCGCTGCCGGAAACACGTTCATTCTTTTAATTGTTTTAGAAGTTCGGAACGTTATATTATAATCTAATTTTTACAAAACGCCGTCTTACTCCCCCCCCCCCCCCAAAAAAAAACAAACAAACAAAGAAAAACCATTTATACAAGCTTGATTATGCTGACAGATTGTGTTGAGCGCAAACTACAACCTCGCAGAAATTAATGTTCCGTGATATTAGGTCTCACATGACGTGGTCACGTAACCTGACATTAATTTACCCCTTAAATTTAGCGGGGAAATCAACATCACATAACTTCAGGTCACACAACGTTGCCACTTGACTTCTATGTTTCGCCGCTAAACGTAGCGAGGGAATTGACGTCACGTGACAATAATTTTCCCACTAAATTTAGCGGGTATGTTGACGTGATTATTCTTCATGACATTCCTTCGTGACGGCTCCTCATGAAAATTTTCTCATGGAATTTCACGGGCTGATAAATAAAACGTTAAGCGTTAAAACACACACACACATAGAAACGCGGACCCCGGAAACCTGAATGATAAATCCACGATCCATAGCAGATTTCTTTGAAACGCCCGACATCGCTCCTTGGCAACCAAACATCTAGTCAGATACAGGTCAAGAATGCGCCGGAAGGTCCGCGACCTCCAGGGCGCCCTTTCTACCTTCCGGACCACTTCGATGTCTCGTGAGCAGGCCCAGCGAAAGCACGACGGAAGGCAACGAGTATTTGCCGGGGACGAGGCTCCTGGCGCATTATTCTTAGCTTGTAACGGATTATAGACTCATTCGTACTTCCTTCGTCTTTTTTTCGTGAAACGTCATCGCACTATATACGACGGGGCAAACTCGGCGATTGTCGTGCCACCATTCGACGTCGAGCGTCCGCGATAGTAGAGAGTTTGAGGCAACCGTTTTTGCACATCCGATACGGTATACGACGGGCCCTCCGGTACGCACTGCGCATGCGCGAGTCTTCTGCCGGTAACACATGCGCATTTCGTACCGGAGTGCCCTCCGTATCGTATCGGATGTGCAGAAAACGGTCCCTAAAACTCTCCACTATAATATTGAAAGCAACCGTATACGGGTGTCAGAGTTTCTGATGCTGCGGTTACACCGCTAATGCACCATACAAATAGTGTCTAGTACAGACACCTTCGAAGCGTGTATTAATTGCCATCGAACGTACTTCGAGACGTGTCCGCGGATAATTTTGTCGTCATGTCTGCAGGGAACCACGTCTCCTTTGTATGGTGCATGAGCAGCGTGATTGTGCCTGTAGTATCAGGCAGCATTGTTCCACTACTACACCTAAGAACAGGGCGACGTCATGCGCCTTGTTTCGGAAAAGGAGTGGCATAGCCTCCTGTATACTGACAAAGCCTGGCAGATCGCCACGAGAAGCGGCCGCTGAAATGGAAAAGGTGAAGCGGCAGACAACGGATGAGAGGAGAGCCACGGGACTGGCGCCCCACTGCGGCGAGACGCCGAAACTCACTTCTCCAGAGCGAACAAGTGTGTTTCGGGTCCACGCCGCTGCAAAAGCTGTGCGCTGACGTCCAGGTTCCCCGAGAAATGGCTCTTTGATGCTCTCTGCTACCAGATCCTCGCGCTCCAAATCTGCGACCGGGCACTCGGCTCCGTCGTCGAACTACAGTGTAGAGGAGGCTATGGGAGTGGAGACAACTGGTGTTGAAAACCCGGAGTAGGCAGAATGTATTTCATCCCGCAACTCGTGCCCAGTCCTATCAGACACCAATCGAGCGAGCCCATAGCTCTGCCAACAAAACTCAGGGACAGGCAGCTTTAAAAAAACAACAAACATAGGATTCCGTCTCTCTTTGCTTTGACTTCTTTCTCTTCATCTTTGATACCTCTTCCCCTTCCCCCAGTACCAGACTAGCATATTTGAGCAAGCTTCACCATTATTTTTGTTTCTTGCTCTTTTCCACATCTATCTACGTGACTATATATCCATCTCGTTTTCTGAGGTTGCATGTTCGTCAACACTTAACGGACAACACTGCACAAAACCCTCGATATCTAGTGTCGGTGAAAACGGTTCGGAATCGCCATCCTAAAGGCGCCTTGCCCGAGTTTATTTTGTAACACGCCGTGAAGGGCTGTCGTCATTAGTAGTTATAAACTCTGGCGAATATCTGCACGATCTCGTGCCGAGCTCCTGAATTCTACAAATAACATTATTTAGGCTCTCTCTTTTTCTTATCGGCTTGCAATCTGATCACAATTGGAAATGTAAATAAATCTTCATATACCCAGAATTTTTTTTTCTATTGGCAATAATATAGATCGTAATCACTGTCAAAAAAGTCAGAATACATAATTTGAAGGCACCGAGGACAATGGCAACACGTTCGCGACCTCAAATCTAAACACATACAATGTTCTTCTAAGGTGGAGCTGGTAAAGACTACTTTCCCCAGTTTCGTGTCCGTGGACAAATAAATCTCGACACAACCCTCTGGCCAGCTAGCGCCATCTATACGGCAGCAACCAGACAACCGGCTTGCCGGTTGTCTGGTTACCACCGTCGCTCATAGATGGCGGCACATAGTACCGCTCCGCTCCTCTTCCTTCTTCACCAGAGTGGAAAGTCTGAAAGTTTTTATTCCAGGGATCATGAAATTAATTTTGAGCTGGGATAAATGATTTTAGGTTGGAATATTACTAACCGCATATCGTCTAGTGAGCCAAAACAGAGAGGGTAGAAAGCCTAAGGCCTGCTTCTCGGTACGTAAATTTGAAAATATAGCGGACTATTTCGTACCTCCTTTCCTTCGAAAACTCTCCGCCTTTTCAGTGTGATGCAATGCGTGGTACCCAAGCACGTCAGCCGAACTGAGCTCACGCATTGGTAAGCTGCGTCATCGGACGTATGCGCTCGTCAACAATCAATTCGTCGACGAATATGCGGATTCGCGTTCGTGGCCATTGAGTGCCGTGAGAGCACTTATCATTACTCGCGAATTACAAGTTTCATGGTGTGCTTCAAAAGCACGGGGAAGCTTGGAGTGATTGCATCCGGTGTTCAAGCATGTCACGACCACGGGATGTCTCATTTAGCTTTTGAGTTCACCATTAAGGCTAAGAAGAAAGAGGTTGAAAAAATTATTTCGTGGTCCCTTTCGTATAATTACAATTTTCGGTTGCTTTCTTCCTTGCATCTTAAGAGACTAACCCGTTCTAGGTCGAACTGTTCTGAAAACTGTAGTCGGTAAGAGGTTAAAGGGATTGTCCGGTAAAATGTTATCTTTCAGGAAGCAATGAAATTCAGGGTGTCAAGCAAATTATTATTTTGAAATTTCCTGGCTTTTCCAGGTTTTTCCAAACAATTTCAGGTGAAATTCCCTGACCATTGTAAAGGCGGTTAAATATATAAGACCATTACAACATAAGGCATTTTTTATTAAATAAAGAACAATAATAATCAGCACAAATTAGGGTATCTGACTAGATTGTCTAATATTGTACAAAGTTTATGCAAAAACAATCTGCTCTTGCTGCTTAAGAGTGTCAGTTATTCCACAAGAATTGTCCAAGCAGCGCACACATCTTACTTCTTAAAAGAGTCGATTGTTTTTTTTGCAGGAGACTGGTTTCTATTAGTGATTCACGGAGCAACCTTCGCTTCTTTTCTTCAAGTTCTTTCACAAGAGCGGCCACTCTTTTCTTGTTTTTCTGAACATCTGACTCCTCCCGACTTTCTTCCTTCTTTTTCTGCAATTTCTCTCGAAAGACGCTGTAGGAATTGCGAACCATCCGCACCATCTTGTCAGTAATTTCAACCTTGTCCACGCCGCCTGCTTCCAGCACAGCGTCGTGTACTACTCGCTGCGCTATGAGCGATTCTTCTTTCAAGTTTTCAACAATGCACTCTTTGTTGACTGAGAAGCCTCTTTCTACAGCAGCATTGCCGTGAGACAAGCATAAAATGATCTTGATGAAAGACAACAGCTCTTTGTGATCATGGGAGCAGAGATCAAGCCACAGAACGTCCAGCCTCTCTTCTTTCCTGTCAAAATCTTTCAGTTTTTTCTGTGCAAGGCCCAGTGAACAGATCTGTACATAGGAACGATGGGCCCGTTCTGCTTGTAGACCGGTCAGCCACTGGTCTTCTGAAAGCACTTCAAGTGCGAGGGTCAGTCGTTTGCGGCCAGCCTCCGGAGACAATGCGAATGCTGGATCCAAGCAGCTGGCACCCCTAGTTAGTTTATGCTTCAACGGTGACCTCTCCATCACCTTTCGGGAGCACACCTTAACGAAGGAAACGCAGTCTTTCTTGAATTTGAGCAAGGTGAGCTGTGGTAGCTTGGGCGCCTTGCGGAGCTCGTTCTTTGCGGCAAACCCAACGTCAAAGGCGGCTACAGATATATGCAGTTCTCGGGTTTTTCCAAATCAACCTCCAGTAGCTTAAGGGGCGTGTCCGCAGCATTCAGGATTTCCTTCTTGAGAATTCTTGCAAGCAGCGATCGTAGGACGTCATACAGTGCCGTCGAAAGAAAGAGAACCATTGGCTTGTCGGTCTGAAATTCTGCCAAAAATGGTCCAGTTCTTCAGCAATCGACAGCATGAAGGCTAGTTTTGCTGGCAACAGCTGATCACCGAGTGCGTTCACAACGGCGCTGTAGCTGGAGCATGTCGGCCGCTTGTTTTCCTTTGTTGAGCACTCTACGAACCTTGCCAAGTTCGGAAGAACTTGTAATGCCCTGGTGATGACCTTGCCGTTTTCGAGCCACCTTACTGCACAGAACTTGAGAGGAAATAGTGTGCTCCCGGTGAAGTTGGCATAATCGGCATGACGAGCAGGCACATATTTGAAGAGGTTGTAGCTGCTGCGAAGAAATGCTACTACATCCCAACCAGTTGCCGCATGGCCTGCCTTGTATGCACCATTGATTACGTGCAGCCCACAACTTCCAATGTCCAGAATATTGTAGCTCTCGTCCGATTCCTTCAGTTCTTCCTTCAGCGACCTTAGAAACTTCAAGTTTACATTTGGGCCATCCATAGAAACTTGTAGTATCTTCGCTTGCTTGATCGGTTCTGTGGCCTCCGTGAATGCTGATGTCAGGTCCTCCGCACAGGTGTGGCCCAGGAAGCACGAAGTGAGGTACTGCGTCTTCACAGTGCCACTGGTAGTGTCCCAATATCCGACAAGCACATCCATCTGTTGCTTCTGAGTCACTTTGTTGAGCGACTGGTCAAACGAAACAACTACGAAATGCACACTGGCGAGGCTTGTTAGCAACTTGTTCCGAAAGTAGGGCGCAATACCATGGCAGATGGTATATCCTACCTTGTCCTTCGCCAACTGAAGTTTTGCAGCGACTTCACACGCGGGAAACATGAGAGGGAAGAGTGAGGCCGATGCTGCATGCTGTAGAACGAAGGGATCCGTGAATCGCTACCGAGTTTAAGCACCAAATTATCTCGGCCTTTGTCACAGCGCTCTTCAGTAGAAAGCCGCTCATCGACGTCTTCACACTTGTTGAGGTGACTGCAGGCTCCTCCGGGGCACATGTGCGGTCTCCGCTACATCCGGCCGAAATGTTCGTTGCTGCCGTAAAAAATAACAGAAGTCCAGATTGGGAACGGCTTGACTGCGACTTCAAAGCAGCAAGGTGCTTTTTGCTCGATGCGTGACTGGAAACTGCGGTGTTTCCCATGTTGCTCAAAGAAAACGTTTTGCGGCACATTGAGCACTGAGCACTGTGAGGATCACTTTGCACGGGCTTAATCCAACTTGCATATTCCGATATATTCGGATTCGTCCAGTCCGGATTAAACAATCACTTTCTTGCCGCCGACATCGTCAACGAAGAGGCTACTTCCGGAAACACGATGGAAACACGACGCTCAACGACATACGTCAATAACCGAATGTATGGCCGCATCCAAAAGTATCCGAAAGCGAAAGTGCGCATCGCCAGATCCGCACGTTCGGATACTTTCGGATCGGATTGGATTGGATTGGATTGCGGTCTGCGGCTTTCCCTTTTGTTAAACTAGTGGCTGTAACTGGATCTAGCCTAGTGTCGTGCCCTTAATCCAATCCAATCCAATGCATGGCTTGGACTGAATTTGTTGGCTGTTCCCTTTGCATCGGGTAGCACACACTACATCGGGTGAGCAGAGCCCGCGTTCCGCTCTAAGCAGAATTTATTGCCTATTTTTCTGCCCCCAAGTCGTCGAGCCTTTGCTCAGGGAACTCGATGGCGCTTTCCGGCTCATTTTCCCTGACTGGGCTCGCTTTTTGACAATATCCCTGACAATTCCCTGATTTTTCCCGGTACTTAAAATTTTCCCTGACAATTCCCGGTTTTCCCGGTCGCTAGACACCCTGAAATTATATTGTCATTGCTTTTAGGAATATCCTATCCGCCCAATATCCGAATTTTTAATCCTCCGCCGCACTTTTCAGTGTTGTGTCGTTTACCCGCAGTCTCGGGGTTTTTTCAACCATGTGCAATTAATTCAGTTTTAAGCAGAGCCCAACTTCTCAGATTGTACCTGTAAAAGACACCGCGTTTTCGTTGGACACAGCAGAAGCTCTGACGTAACATAATAATAATAATAATGATAAGAAGAAGAAATTTTATTCACATCATAAACACATTACATAGGCAGGCCCGCAAAAGCACTGGTGTGCTTGTATGCACCAGTGCTCACATCAGGCACAGATAGCCACGACAGCTGTTCGACTGCTTTCTCAGTAAAATAACTTCGTTCTGAGAAAGAACGAGATTCTGCGGTATCGAGGAAGCTCAGTTCTTTGGCGATGATCTTTGTACGCACCATCAGTTCGATCAAAACCGGGAACAAGTCAACGCCCGCGACACTGACGTTACCATGCCTGATGTGACGTCACGATACGACCAGCCATGCATACTTGCGAAATTTGGTGGGAATTTTCGTAGTGATGTTCATAATTGATTTCACGAAACTCAGGGCGTCTTTTAATGAAATAAATATCGCGTATGGATATATTTAAGTCCTCTCTACGTGACAAGCGAAAAAGAATTGGCAATTTCCGGATATCGCCGGACAATCCCTTTAAGAATTCGGTAGATGCTCCACCTGCAGCGAGAGCTTCTGCCTTTGATGACATTTCGTCACACGCGCAGTCGAATCTCGACGAAAGTAGAACAAAAGGATGCGTGCTGGAGGCGAAACTTGCTACTGAATTCTTCGCCTGTCACTGAACTGTAGTGGCAATTACGACCTAAAGGAATACTGAACCAAATAATTTAGTGTCCATAATAAGTGGCGCACGTTCTTTCTACTAGCCAGCAGCCGCCGGTGTGAGCGAGCACACGCAACGAAATTGACGTCATAGTCCTCCATTCAGTCTTAAGATAAGAGTGAGAGGTGTGGGCTTCAGCCTAAAGGAGAATAAAGACAGGCTTACCATCTCCACAGTGGGGTCTGGTGTAAAAGGTAGGCGATTAATTGGTCTAACAAGCACGTAGCTTTCACTTGTGGCGATGAAGAGCCTATGTTTATTCTCCTTTTGCCCGGAGCCCATACCTCTCACTCTCATCTTAAGACTGAATGGAGGACTTTGACGTTACTTTCGTTGCGTGGGCTCGCGCACATCGGCGGCTACTGGTTCGTGGAAAGATCGCGCGCCGCTTATTATAGACACTGAAATGTTTGGTTCGTATCCCTTTAAAGGACCTCTAAAAATGAAAAAAAATATTTTTAAACAGTTTGAATTGGGACACGCTTGTCAAAAAACTAAATTTACGCAAAAAAAAATATTTTTTTAGAGCAATATTGACGGCGCGAGACGCGATTTAATCGGTAGTCACGTCCTTTCCAGCTGTTTTCTCTCTCGGCATTTCGGGCTCGTGGAGGAGAGGTGCATCGGCTTGGCCATCACCTTGAGGTGGAGAGAGTGTATGACCATCTCGTTGAGTTGGAAAGAGTGTGTGACCATTCCGTGACGTCATAGACTTTGCGCGCAGCATTTAAAATAAATCTCGCGCCGTCAATATTGCCCTAAAATATTTATTTCTTTTTTCACGTAAATTTTTTTTTTTTGACACGCGTGTCCCAACTAAACTGCTTAAAAAAACCTTTTTCTCTTTTAGAGGCTCTTTAAAGGTTCTATTCAAAACGAGAATTCGCTCGGTATGCACGAGAGCGGAAATAAGGCGGCCTTATTCGCTCCTTATCTGGTTAGACTCAAGCGCAGGCGAGAAATGCGGGTTACGACCACTAAACCAGCTTCTAATTTCATGCTCATCACTTCGACCGATCCCGTCCGGGTCCCACCGCGTACACACGCGACGTAAATTATTTGAATAAAAGTAAAGAACTTACCTGCGGGGCATATGCATTCAGATTCTGGACTATCCCTTTTACTCCTCGTAAGGGGCTTCTGAAACAGAAAAGATGAGGAACATGGTGAGCTTTTGATAACCCAGGCAATACTCCGCACAGCTAATTATTCTTTTTTCTCTCGGCGTCAATTATTTAGTTTTACATTGTCGAGATTACCATAACTTCCGCAATGATCCAACCCCCTCAAAGCTATCGTACCGCGAGCGCGAGCGCATGAGAGGCAAGACGGGGGGCGACGTGCTCTCGCAGGCAGTGCGGGCTTAGCTGCAACACGTGTGGAAGCTAGGCTAGCCTCGACAATGCAGCACAATATAGTCGACCACGAGCATAGGTAAACAAGCGACAAACACCGCTCACAGACATGTCACCTACAAGTTGTTGGTAATATATACATATATATAAATATATACACACAAAAGGAAAATGTATGCGAACAAGGAATACGCTGCGAAGGCTGCTCGGATTGCCAGAGGGCTGACTCTGTGTTTGTTAGAGGAACCAATTGTTGTTTGTCTTGCTAGTGAGAAGATGAGAGAAGATGCACACCAACTCCTTGTTTATGAACGAGCGTGTGGTCGCGCAGTTGCGTCGGAACAGGGGAAGGGGTGATCGCTCCCTAGACACACACATGCACGCATGAACGCTCTAAGTAATCTCGAGCGTTTAATTTCCCCCAGAGCACTCGAGAGACGCAATCATCGCAACCTACGAAGGAACCACGGTAAACGGCAAGACTGAACAAAAAAACAAACAAAAACAGTCTGCACTACGACATTGAACGTGGGGTTCCAGTCTGCTCAGTTTCGCAGCTCAGGTCGTTTGATTAGGTCTCCATTCACCGTCAGTCTTGTTACTCGCTCCGTTCATTGTAGCGGTCGGCTGATTCCAGAGGTTTGCGCGAAGGTAGACGTTCATGATTTCTTAGAATGCAGACATTTACAACGTTTCTCTCGAACAATTCAGAGGAAGGGGAGCGAAATCAAGAGTTATGTGACCACAGGGGCGTAGGAAGTGATAACACATAACTCTTGTACACGTTACTAAAACAAAAAAGAGAACAAGTACTTGATTACAATTACTCTTGGTTAAGAGGTATTAAATTAGATTACTTCATTATTACGAAAAGAAAGTAATTGGTAATTAGGTTATTGAAAAAGTAACTGTTAGTTTTCCGGTTACTTCAAGGGATGCTGAACCGAAATTTTGATTTCGCAAATTAAGGCCACAGAGGCGTTGATGGGACGCTGCGAACTCCAAAACATCACTCATACGTCAATATCTCAAACGGATGGCCGCATTTTTGTTTTTAAAGAAGGGGGCGATGAAGCCAGGACTATGACTTCACGATCCTCGTGAAACAGTAGAGAATGAGTGAAAGCGGCCTCGCTTTTCTCCTCCTCGCTTCGGTTCACCAGCTCGACGGGACGTAGCGAGGAGGAGAGGAATGAGAACCGTGACGTCACACGTCTCGTCGGCCTCGTCGGCCGTGCTCAGTACCGCACTCTTTTCCAAAAATACTGCCATCCCTTAGGTATATCGCTGTATGAGTAATGTTTTTTGGGGTTTCGCAGCGTCCCGCCTATCGCTCCAATCCAGCCTTGTTTTTTAAGCTCGAAGTTTTCGGTTGAGTATCCCTTTAAGGGATACTAGCAACGAAATTTCGGCGCTCATTTTATTGGTCTATATGTGTTCAAAAGAGCAGTATCACATGGCACATACCAATATCTTGTTAAAAAAGTCTCGAAAAGGAATTTTAAAACGAATTAAACGATTAGCAAAGAGCACCTGGTGGATGTCGCTAACGCCTCGTTTGTAATGCTCGTCTAGGAACCTTGACAGCTAGTGACGGAGGTCGTCTCGCCTCCGGCCACGACGAGAGAAGGGGGAAGGAGGAACTCCCCTCTTCCCGAGAATCCCTTTGTGTGTTGCAGAAGTCGCTATTGTCCCCCTACAAGATTATAGAAGATTAACCCGTCACTCAAAATTCGTACAAAAGCAGCTGCTTCGGTGGCTGGAACGACTAGGCCATCCTCTCGACGTCAGCCTCACCGTAGCTTTGCTCGTCTTGAGACGACCTACGTCACGATTGCGTTGGATGTCACGTGCTCTAAGCTGGGCCTTCTCCGAGTGCTTGCCAGAGTGGGCCGTTTATAACGAAAAATACAGCCACCAGGATCAAAATACAAACGTGCGATTGTCATTTACGGATATTGTGGATCATATTCAACCTATTCTTTGAACACGACGGGAATATTTCAAATTTCGTTGAAGTATCCCTTTAAGGTCTTGAAAACGACCGAACTCTTTTCTGCCGGTTCGAAAACGAGTTTTTCGGATTGTTCATTATTGGATTAATATCACCGAACGGCACATTCATACTTTAAAGTTCAGATCCATGTTGTTGTAAAAACACAATCTCTAAACTCCGGTCTAAAAACATGCTTTCCGTGTAAGGCTTCGTCAAATTATGAGGCACTGGAAAACCAGCCTTCTGCGTTAAGTCCTTATTTCGAACTCCCTTTGTACGCGTTCTGCCCGTTGAAAAGCATGGGGGAAGGGCCTCGGCACTTGCACTCGCATCGCTGCTGCCGCAGTGTTCTTCCGCAGACTAAAGGCCGTCTGCTTTCATCGCCGTCACCATGCAACGAACGCCGATCTTCTGAACGCCGTCTGCTCAGCCAAAGTATAATAGTTTTGTGAATGAGCAGCCGCAGACTGTCGCCGCGAAGCGCGCGTGAACGCGGCAGGCGGGGGCGTGGGTGAACACGCTCCCTAGTGAAACACGCGCGTCCGAAAAGGTAATTCGGCGTTCGTTCCCATGGTGACGGCGATGAAAGCAGACGGCCTTTATGCTGCGGAAGAATACTGCGGCGCAGCGATACGAGATGGTAGTGCTGAGGCGATTCCGCATGCTTTTCAAGGGGCGGAACGCGAACAAAAGAGTTCGAAATAAGAACTTAACGCAGAAGGCTGGTTTTCTTAAGTGCTTCATACTTTGACGAGCCTTAACGAAGAGCGTGTTTTTTAACCATCCCGCGCCCTGTTTTTTATATATTTTTTATTTGTAACATGGGTCTAAACTCTAAAGTATTAAACTGCAAGCTCCTTATCTTCTTAGTCCACCAAATTCGATAACCCATACTACCATCGGAGACGAATTAGTTCGAGGATTCCTTGCTGGGAAGCTGGTACAAACAAAACGTGCCTCTAGGAAGGGAAGGGAAAAATAGTAACGGTTACGAATAATTTTAGTACTTCCAAAAGTAATAAGATCACTCTCGTGATTACTTCCTAATAAATGTATTCAAATGATTACAACGTTACTTCAAACAGTAGTCGATTACAAGTAATTTGACAACTTGTAATGAGTATATCGTACAAGTCTGCGTCACACGAAAGCTGTGTGCGTGGCTCAGGTGCAGAAAATGACACGAAGCAAATGTAAGCACAGAAAGTTCTCGGTTTGCACGTGAAACGCTGAAAAACTCATGTTTCGCAAAGTCGAGAAAAAATATGTTACTCCAGCGGAACTTCCTGCGACCGTGCTGTCAAATGTTTGAGTAATGAAAACGAGGGGCTTTGAAGTTGTGGCGCAGTCTAAGCGACATGTACAGACTTTAAAACTTTACGTGGTGACATGCACACACCTGTGACATCTCAAATTTAAAAAAAACGAAGTCTTTTTTTAAATATTTGTAAAGCAAGTGAGAAGAAAAAAGGGGGGGGGGGGGTCTTTGCTAGTAAAAACGTGCAACTGCGGAACCAGATAGGGAATGCTTCGCTATAGCTGCGTTCTCACCAGACTTATACGCCGGACTCTAAATTGCCGATCCACAGTCACGCTTGGAAACGTATTGCTTAGTTTGACAGTTTCTATTAGCACGCGTGAGTTCATCGCTTTATAGAAAGCGAGCAAGAAAACGCATCACACGCATGGACGCCGAAGATGGCTTCAGTTAGTGCCCCCCCCTTTTTCCCTCTTTATTTTTTTCACGCTTAAGAAAAAAATTAAAGAAAAATACAAGCTGCAAAACGTCCTCGCGCCGCTGCGCAGCGGTGTTTTTTGCATATTGTTTTATTTTTAAGATGAAAGTTTGGGTACTAGGGCATACACGTCTTTATTTTCCCTTTTTTTCGCTTCGCTGTGGCTTATGTAATACGGGGCTGGTGCTTATCGAAAGAACGAATGCTTGCTAGAGTGAACTAGAATAGGGGCCCCGGAGTTCCGCGATCACTGCAAGTTCACCGAAGCGGTTTATTGTGGACGTGCCGCATACAAAACGACAGTGTTCGCACCTCCTGCGTCTGATCGCAAGCAGTCATTCGCTCGAGGGTATCGCAGGAGCCAGCGTTCAGTGGGGCTAAAAAAATGTTAACGCAAATAAGTAAAAAAAAATATATTTTTTTTACTTTTAGCAATTATGCGCAAGATTATATCGTACCGTAACAGTAAGACGGAACTTAACAATAAGTATCGACAACACCGACGCCACTTTGATTCCCTGCGCGCAGCTGTAAAGCCACTCATATAGAAGCCTCGGTTCGGTTACAACGCTCTATTTTTGTGGTCCATACCCACCTTTGTTTGGGGGAAAGAGGAGGGGGGGTAATTTCGTCATCATTAAAACAAAGGGAATCGGCCGTCTAAAGTGAGAAACTGTTCAGTCAAAGTCCTGCGTGATTTCATCGCTGATCGCCAAAATCATACTAAATGCAAATTTCGTCTCATAGTGACCTTTTCTTCTTGTTTTTTTTTACATGTCATGGGAGTGGTTTTGGCGACGAGAGACAGCACACATGCATATGAGAGAGAACAGGGGATTTCCATGAATATCCTTTCAAAATTAACGCATAATGTTTAGACCTGAATTAGACCTGCTGTTATATACACTAGTATTCAGAGAATATGTTTTAATAATGTATACCATACAACTTTGTTTTTGTGTGTAAATATTTAGCAAACCTCTTTGAGCTGATGCTTGGTTTGTATTTTGGCACAAGAAACATAGACCATGATAACCGTTTTGGCAGCATCCAAATAGGAAAAACTTAGTTGGTTTTTTTTTATTTGTTGCTGCAGCTTTTAGAAGCTACAGCCATGCACGCAGATTTCATCATCGCCAAGCTGAGAAACATACCGTACAAGGTGTTTTTTCTTTTTCTTTTTTTAAGCTGTACAGATTTGTGTAAAAAGGTTGTGAAAACTACAGTTATGCGGTTTGCGCAGGTGAGTTATACGGCCAGGGGACGTAGTAAGGGGCTAATCGTAACTACCAGTCGGCTAACTCAGTAAAATTTGTTAAATGATTTTAATTAGTGACGATAGACATATGACTCCCATTAGTAACTTGTTGAGCCTCATCGAAAACCACTAAATCAACTCTTTCTAGAAAGATATCAGGCAGGGGCAGCATTTTACGGCGTTCTAAAACAACGCTCAGTTTAGACGCTTTTCTAGGTTTCGGTTTCTTATCGGAGCTCATTTTTGCGCCCGCGGTCCTGCTCCCTGGTGGTCGCGGTGCGAAGCCACCGCATCGCCTCCCTCGAAGGATGGAGGGAATAACGGCGCACGTGCGTTGCTCGCCTCGGCCACTGGAGAGCAGGAGCGCGGGCGCAGAGGTGAGCTCCGATAAGAAACCGAAACCTAGAAACGGGTCCAAATTGAGCGTTGTACGGAACGTCGTAAAATGCTACTCCTCCCTTATATATATATTTTTTTTTCAAAGAGAGTTGGTTCAATAGTTTTCGATCACGCTGGGCAAGTTTCTAATTGAAGCCATATGTCTATTTTTAATAATAAAAAGTTAATTAACGCGTTTTACTTAATTAGCCATCCGATCGTTACGATAAGCCCCCTATACTATGCCCCCTTGCCATATAACTCCCACAAACCACATAAGTGTAGCTTTCACGGCTCTTTTTACACAAACATTTAAACAAGAAGGGAAAAACAGGAAAAAGAAGAAGACGAGTGAATAGAGAAACATCTAAGCCCTAGTAATAAAAACGAGATGATTTTGACAGACTCAAAAGATATTCCGATTATTCAATTGGATCTCATATCTACCCACTTCGAAGGATAAAGACAAACGCACAGCCACGCACGCACGTACTACACCCAGACACGAGCTCTCGGGAGCAAAGTATATTTGTTGTTGGACAGTCTTCTCAACTGACTGCGGGGTTTAATAGAATGCCCCGGTCTGCATTTGTGCGTTACTCCTAATGATTGATGTTCTAGTCCTCGGTCTTGGCTCAAAAAAAGAAGAAAAAAAACACGAAACGTCGGCCTTCGCCTTCCATCATGTCTGGCGTCTTTGGTTGCGATCTTGGTGTCGCTTGTTTTCATTTTCTGATTGTCTAGCAGGGTTTCGGCGGTGAAGAAAACCGCACGAGTTCAAGGACCAAGAACAACGTACGAGATTGCGAGACAGGGCCGAAGAATTACTTTCGAAACTAAAAGAGCAAAGTTTTCGTTTAAAATGAACGAAAACCGAGGTTGCTCAAACAACATACACTGGCTCCTCCAGACAGCTAGATCAATTTGGCAAACTTAAAAGCATAAAAAGACGCATTGATAAATAGCAGTCTTTGCGACCGTATACAGGAGAGTGGTGAGTTCTAGTACCTAGCCGTATAATAAAACGAAAAGCGTGTCGCTGTAAGTGGTACGCGAAGACCCTCACAGCTAAGTTCCTCTCAGATGAGCGCGTGGTGGCGAACGAGCTTCATTTTTTTTTTCATCTTTGGCGTGACTACAGCGTACTCAAGTATAGCGCCTAGTGAATACAATGACAGTGATGTGATTGCTGCACCATTTGTGCCAAGCTGTGCCGTAGTGCTTACCCTGCTTCACCCTCCTACATTTTAAAATAATGCGAGGAATTTGCGCCAACATTACACCAAAACTTAATTTCACTTCAATTAATTCCGAAAATACAATAGCTCAACTAGGCCTCACTACCCGGCCGGATAATTACGATAGGCTTACGCGAGTCTGCAGAACTTTTGATTATCGCCTCAAATAATGTTACTATTCGATTGCATTTCATATCAAAGATTGACAGTACTCGAATGTTTCCCAATAATTCTCACGTTCGTGGTCTATTCTGGCAGGCTAGTTAGTTTCGTTGAGTGCGCTTCTCACCGCGCGCTGGTGTACAGCAGAGAAGCGGCAACCTCAACGTGGGCATTGCGGTTTTGTGTGTCTCGCTTCGCCGCAGCGCACCCGCGTGCTAAGGGGCAAGCACTCTTCCAAAGCGAGACGTGGCGCAATTTTTAAAATAAAACTTCTACAAGTATACACCTTTCCGATGTATACAAATCCACAGCCCAGCGTGCGATCTTCACAGCCCTGCACGCACGGGCTCGCGTCTTTGGAAAGCGAAGAAAGCGCCCGCCATACGCGCGAACTCCGAACATGGCGCCTGCTTGAAGCTCCTTATGGAAACGGTCTGAACGCCATATATTTGAGTACGCTATTTTTAGCGGATGCCCAGAACGAGCTCAGATTAATAGGCTGCTGAGACCGGCAATCTAGATGGGTTGGAATAATAATAATGGTGTTTATATCCACCATAAGATGGTGGCGATCAGGGAAAAAAGCTGTCAGGGACAGCTTGACGGGTCCTGTCCGCCTACAGAAAACAGCAACAGAGGCGGAGAAAACAGTAATCAAGAGAAAACAAAATATTGTACAAATATTGTCGCAATCACATCAATTTAAACAAAAAGATTTAGACTTTTTTTTTTTTTGCATGTGGCAAAAGAATTGTGGATGCCCACCGTGGGCACGCGTTCAGCAGTCGTGCACACAGCTATGGCCGCCAGTGCATACTCCCTCTACGATAAACTGCAATATCCTGGCATCACCTTTTTTTTAATTTCGAGATTTTGCAAGGGTATTGCGGGGATATTCATAAGGACTCTTCCGTAGGTTTATGTTTTATGCTTTGGTTTTATCTCATTGAGAATTGCATTTTTATTACAATTTCAACAACTCGAAGAAAACATAAATTGAGGTGCTTAAGGTTATTGTATTTTAACGTCATTTCAGTGGGATTTCGTACCTAAAATAACCATTAACGGCAGTTTGAGCTGTCCTTCACCAATCATCTTGTTACCGCCTCTGGTGCTTCTACACGCAACTAAACGCTAGTTCCGTTTTTGCCGGAATCGCTCCTGCTGTGCAATCGACGCTAACAAAAGGGTACACATAACCGAGACGGCAAAGTAGACGTGTGTCTTTTAGTTGGACAGGCCAACGCATGAATATAATTATAGACGCTTTCAGCGCGCGCAAATCGAGCCGCCATAGCCGACCTTCTCTTGTCTTACCGAGATGTTGAGCCACTGAAGCGGGCGTTGACGGGTCTCTACAAGGGCCTATGCTGGGGAGAAGGACACGGTAGAATCTAAAATGACCATAACCTGTCCTGCTGTGCTGTGGTAATGATGAAGTGGAGCGAACGGAATAAAAGAAACAGAAACCGAAGGTCGGTTATGGCGGCGCCCATGCACAGCTGCCTGAAAGCGTCTATAATATTTGCAATGGTATGAATTAAAAAAAAGTATGCGTTTATGCTCCAAAACCTCTTTTCTTCTGCTCCAAAGTTGACTTTTGACTGCTCCGAGAGCTGCTCCGAAATAACTCGGACCAATCACATCACTGCAATGATCATCTCATTCCCGAGGACAGCAAGACCGTCGATAATGTGAACCAATTATGCTTGCTATATCAGCCATTAAAAATGCTTCACAATTTCGCTTACTCCCCAAAACATAAACTTCCCCATCTTGTATATATATAAATAAGTATTTGGAAGTATATGTTATGTGGGCAGTGCGCGGCTCATGCAGAAAGTTCCTGTGGCCCGCCGCCATTTTCATATTTTTAATCATTTACGCCCTAGAATTTTCTCTCAATTAGCGTATCTTTCAAGAATAACACGCAATTTGCGTTGAAAAGTTTTGGCGTGCCATTAGCCCCTGGAGTCTTCGCACCTTCAAACGTAGCTTGTGAACGTCGTACACCTTCATAATATGTTACACTCGTACAAGGACGTTCTGAAAGTTCCTAACAATGTAAAAGATATATACATTTTTTTCTTTTTTTTTCAGGAGTTTAATTTTTTGTTAGCCATTATGTGCGCAAACGAACTTCGCGAAATCATTGACGTGGCTTATTTGAGAAACTCCAGTTTTAGCGCGACATGACGGATCGGGTGGGCGTCCGTAACCATATCGTCATCATGCACTGTTACGGACATCGACACGGTGATCGAAGTCGCATAAAAAGAGAAGTGAGTCGAACAAGCCTTGTCAATAGATTCAGATAGTTGCATCAGTGTATTGCCGCTTGTAACACTCTAATGTAATTATTTTCTTTCACATTAGATTACGCAAAGACGAATAGTTTCACACGTAGATTGTGGACATTTTTAAAGCATCATTCAATGATTGGGGGTTCTGAGCGTACCTGAAGTTTGCGATTTTTACATGGACATTTTGTTACGCAAATAATAAGTTGGGGTATACACCTCTCCGGCTTAGCATTGGATGGTCCAGTGTAGTTTTTGGCCCAATAGCTTTAAAGGGAAGCTGAAGAGGTTCTTGAGAAAAACGAGTTAGAGGGGATTCTAGAGTATTTTTATCCCGTGAATTTGAATATCACGCTCATTTTCCCCGAAGATATAACTAAACGCGAGAAAACACGAAAAAAAAAACACCTCAGAACAGTCGTTACGTCAAACTAAGATCTTTCGGCCACTAAGCGCTTGTCGCTTGTGTTGGCAGCGCGTGCAACTGCAAGCTTGCCAGGTATTGGGCTGGAATTCAAACTATAGGGGGCGCCTTATCGAGCTTGTTGTCCCCACAGCCCGGTGTTTACTAACACAGCGATAACGAAGAGATTGAAGCTCGCCTAGCGCGGTCTGGGCACGAGCGCTCTCACCAGTGCTTTGGTCGCACGAGGAGCGGCCTTCGAATCGTCATCTTCAACTTCTCTGATCAAAAGCTAACACGAAAATATGGTTTGTTCTTCCCAAAGCTGAAGCGCACCGCTAGAGGCGTGACTGCTCGATCTCCTCCCCAATATTGCCCCGCACTGACACCAGTCGTGACGTCTTTTTCTGATTTTTTCTTACTTTTTAAATAGGAAGAGTGCGTGTGCATAGCTTTGAGAGACACTGAAGAAGCGCGAGAGCGGAGACTCCGAAAGCGAATTTTATGTAACGCTCCGAGGAGGGGCTTACGCGGTACTTTGAGAATCATTTTTTGCAGCCTCCGTGTACTTATTATATATATATATATATATATATATATATATATATATATATATATAAGAACGGAAGAAAAAAACCCTTGGTGAAAACAGCAACAGCGGACGATTTATTCTTCGACGTTTCGGCCGGAGTCCGGAAGGCCGGACTCCGGCCGAAACGTCGAAGAATAAATCGTCCGCTGTTGCTGTTTTCACCAAGGGTTTTTTCTTCCCAGTTATGTACCCACGCCTTCGGCCTCCCGCCACCATGCCCGTTTTATATATATACAGTATATATATATATATATACAAATGAAGACGATTTAAGTGTCTTTACTCAAATACGGAACCGTTTCAGTTTCTATCTAATAGCGCTCCTTAAGATCGACGCTTCGAGATAGTGGCTCCGAAAATCAAAGTCAAAGGATCGAACCTGAGAAACGATCTTTGGTTCCGAAATCGACTATACACCACGTTGAACGCTATAGGCCTCCAGCTCTCAAGTTTGGGCAGTGCCTCTGGTGAGCAAAGTTGAATATTTGTCGGTCGCGTTTAGGTTGGACGTCATTACGCTTTTTCACGCTGCTCGCGGAAGCTAAGCTGGCAAAATTTCACTGGTGTAAATGCATTTGGGAAAGTAAATACTAAGTACAAAACACAAACAAAAAAACTTACGAGAAAAACTTTTTTATCGTTT